>WEIU01017021.1:475452-486874 GCA_013389925.1 Aegithalos caudatus | reverse complement strand
GCCCAGGGGACGGCCCAGGGGCGGGGCGGCATGCCTCGGCCCCCCCGGCCATAAGCCGGTAAGTAGCGGGTGTCCTCAGGGGGCGAGAGCTTCGGGAAATGACGAGGGTTTAAGGCAGCGATGGCGTTAAGTGGCTTGGGAAAAGCTCGCGCTTCCCGAGGGTTCGCAGCTCGGAGTGAATTTACAGCAGCGCCAGGTGTAAATGCCGAGGAGCTCCCTCGGAGCCCCGAACCTTCCCGAGCACGGGGAAGGGTCTGTAGTTACAGCCCCGGGAGTCAGCGCGGGGTCAGGAGCCAAGGACTCGGATTTGTGTTGGTAATACTGCTGCTGACCCGCCAGCTGGCCTCACTGAAATCTCCTTATCTCAATTCCACGGCAAGCCATGCTGACGCCAAAAGTCATTTTAGGTCTGTAGTTAAACGTGACATTTGCCAAGTTGTTTGAGTTTGTTCTAGTACAATCGGGAAGAGTATGTAGAGTTTTAGTTAATTATTACAGAGCTCTTCTGTTTTGAGGCTTTTAAGTACCTTGTTCCCTGAAAAAAATATTCAGCAAGGTAGCAAAACCTTGTAAGGTTCTTTGAACCTTTAGGAAACATTTTATTTTGTTAATTGATTTTGATTCCTCAGTGTTCTTTAATTTGTAAGAAATTTAAGCAGAAAAAAAAGCTGATGACACAGGTTCAGAAGTTTTGCAAGAATGTATTTGCACGTAACATGGAAAATCCTTCTCCCGTCCATAATCCTTCTCTTGCCAGATTGCATTTGGCAAATACCCACGTACCTGTACACGCTTCTGACAACCTCTCAATTTGATTTTATATTTGAGCTTGTACTTGATGCCTATGAGATGCATGTCACTGGAACTGAAGTTTAGAAGTGGGATGCTGGATGATGTCAATTGACAAATGCAAAACTGACCCTGAGGTGTGCCCAGACACAGCTGGGCCATGAGCTCACCCTGGTGCTTGGCTGCAGTGGGCAGAGCAGGTCAGCCAAGCCAGCTGATGCTGCTAAAATGAATGGCCGGACATCAGACAAGCCTGCCTCCCTCTCCATCCCTTATCACCCAATATACAAGCAAAAGCAATGATATCTTGTAACCTGAGCAGCGCTTTTTCTCACTAATGTAATCCTTTTTGCTCATCAGTAATTACCACCTTAGGCAGTGGAAGCACAAGGCTCATTAATTTGTTGTTTTTTACTAAGATACTTTGAATCTAAAATCATGTTATTCATCTTGATATTTTTTTGCCTTTTTAACTGTTTGTGTAGTTAACTATTTCACTGTTATCTTGTTAGGATTGTGCTTTGCCTACAAGCTGCTTTACTGGTGAAATATTAATAAACTGCTGAGGTTTTTCAAGATTTAACATCCAATGAGCTTGATGGCTGATCAAAAAGATTTAGGGTCCATTATGTCAGATCATTTCAGCATAAAGGCATTTTAAGTAGAAAGTACTAATGTACCACTAGTGAATGGTATCACTTTCAAATCAGATATAATACCAACACATATACAAAACTGTCTTACTATGGCAAAAATGCAATGTCTGATGGCCCTGGAACACAGTTTCAGAACATATCTAGGGAAATCTGATACCAGAGAGTAGTAATGATTAAAGTGTTGTCTTAAGTTTCTAACTGGAATATTTGTTTGTGGGGTTTTTTTGTCTTGGACAGTGTAAAGGTCTAAAGGTCACAAGTGCTAGTATGTAAAGCAGGGATACCCTGGCAAACAAAGCATAGGATCATAGAATGGTCTGGGTTGGAAGAGACATTAAAGATCACCTGGTTCTCTCTTCTGTCAGAGGCAGGGACACCTTCCCCTATCCCAGGTAGTGCCAAGCCCTGTCCAGCCTGGCTGGAACACTTCCAGGGATCCAGGGGCAACCACAACTTCTCTGGACAACCTGTTCCAATGCCTCATTGCCCTCACAGGGAACAATTTCTTCCCAATATCCCATCTAAACCTGCTCTCTGTCAGAGTGAAGCCATTCCCCCTTGTCACTCCAGGCCCTTGTAAATTGTTTCTCTCCATCTTTTTTGCAGGCTCCCTTCAGCCACTGGAAGGGCACAATTGGGTCACCCTGAAGTTTCTCTTCTCCAGGCTGAACAATCCCAGTTCTCTCAGCCTTTCCTCATAGCAGAGGTGCTTTTATCCCCCTGATCAACCTGGTGGCCTCCTCTGGTTCACTGGCATCCACTGGTGTTAAACCTGACAGCTCTGGATCTGTAGGTATTCCTGCAGAGGAATGGAAATGGGATGTGTGGCTGGCACCCAGAGAATGCCAGGGCTGGGATTACAGCTCTGTTCAGGGCTGAGCTCAGCATCCAGAGCAGTTCTTTGGGCCCAAAAACAGCCAAGTGCAAGCTAAGGTAAACTTTCTTCCCTACTCCATTTGCTGCATTTTTCCACACAGTTCTGGAGTATATAAGTCACCTGTTAAGAAGGTGCCATTCCTTACCTGAGGGTCAGCAGATCCACCCTATTACTGGCAGATTTCTTTTACTTCCTTTCAGAATTGTCTTAGGAAGAGTAGTTCAGTATCCCTTCACTGCAAAGCTGAAGTCATCTCATGTGAAATTGCAGGAGTCTTTAACTGAGCCAGTTATCAGGGCTGGAGGTTGCAGGAGGTGCTGAGAATGAACACTCAGAAACTCTGTGAGCAAAGACAAAGGATGCAAAGGGATGTTTTCCTCCCTTCCAGTTTCCTGCTAAGAAAGGCAAAAGCTCATCTCTTTGAGTGTGTCTGCCCCCTCAAAGTTACAGCTGACCTGCTGGAGGTAGCTCACGTGAATATACAACAAGTGTTGAAGGCAAATTAGATCTAAGGTTATCTGTAGAGCATGTTTCTTCATCTCCAGTTTAGATGATTTTTTCTTCAATATATTCTATTAGAATGCAGAGCTTATCTCACTTGCACTTAAATATTCCATACCTTTGTGTGTGATTTCAGAAAAATAGAAAATCTGAGAAAATCTCTCACTAATCCTAAACCAAGCACACCATTTTATTGCTTTACTGTGTTAGTAGGATTCCAGCACAAGGACATTGTTCTTCAAAGGCCAGTTGTAGGCTGGGAATACAGGGCACTTCAGTGTGGAGAGAAATCTTCCCATAGCAAGAATTAGCTACATACATGTGTGACACTCAGGCAAATGTGTCAGAAGGCTGAAGAGTCAGAGGTCCCCTCCAAATTAAATTATTTTAAAAAAAGAAATAAAAAGTGATTTTTCTAAACAGTTAAGAATTCAGCTGTCTTTCATGCTGCTTCTATGTCAGAACATACAATTGTTTACTTGATGGATCCCAAATACTTTGATATTTCAGGTTGTTTTCAAAACCAGATTGTGTTGTAATGAAAAATAAACCCTCCTGAGTGATGCAAAAGGTACATTAAGTGAAATACTGTAAGATTATTGCACTGATAATAATTCTTTGTGGCATCATATTTCAGCAATGCAGAGGCTACTTCAACATTTTTCTCTACAGTTTAGTTACTACTTTCAAGAAAAAACATAAGTTTAGGTCACTACATACATAGAAATTACTGTCAAATTAATTTTCTCAGGGTTTTTTGTATATGGTTAGACTACTTAGCAATAGAATGACTTCATTCCTTCTGTTACATCATTGAATAAATTATTTTGCCCAGACAGGTCAGTTCAGATCTCACCACTGTAATAATTAATTTCAGATGAAAAATAAGGTCCACTAATATTTCATCATTTAGTTTAGTTTAAAGCTGTTCTGTGAGTTGGAGATAAATATACTAAGTCAGTTCTTGGTTTAATTTTGATGCATCTTTGTCCCCATGCAGTGTGTACAATAATGAGTTGTGACAACTTCAAGTATCAAAAAATGCAGAGATTTCACTAGGTTTGTCTACTGCTTCTTAAACTGGATTATTTTACAATATTGTAGAATCACAGAATCATTTAGATTGGAAAAAAAAACCCAAGATCATTGAGTCCAACCACGAACCCAGCACTGCCAAGTCCACCACTAAACCATGTCCCCAAGTGCCCCATCTACACATCTTTTAATTGCCTCCAGCTATTTCAAGTGGTATTTCAAATACCTCCAGGTCACTCCAAATGACATGCTAAAGCTTTTAGATTGTTCAGCTCATATAATATCAACAAATAGGCCAACTTAATAATTAATATAAAAAGTAAGTATTTACTGTATAGGTTTTCAAGTGTTGTTCCCAAATTGTGAATAAATGTCACCTGTAGGAAATGCAGGTTTATAACACCAGATTGACTAAAAAGAAAAATAAAAAAACCAGCTAACTTCATACAAAATGATATTCCAACAAATTATGCAGATTAAAAAAAAAAACAGGTTACAGATACTATTAAAAACTGGAACTGTTCTACTTGCAACAGACAAATAATGGATTACACATCTTATGGAAATGGAAATGATGGTTCTAATTCTGCAGCTTTTAGTTATGTGAATCGTTTTCACACATGCAATTTCTTGCCAGACTGAGTACTGGTGGCTTGTTTGAGGAGTCATTTGGAGCACACCTTCCAGGACCCAGAATTCAAATGTGTATGTCTTAAGTTACACTTGCAATTAGCATATTAGATTAAGTTGCTGAGGGAGTATCATGTTTGCTCTCTCTGGCAGCCCTCAGTCATTTTATATGGTATAAATAGTTAAGTATTTTCTTTTGTCCTTTTTTTCCTATTTCCCCTTTCTTGTTTGTTTGTTTTCCCCCCAAGGTTTACATTATTTTTGTATAGATTTTTCTGGATCACAAAAAGGAATTGCATTTGATTTTTTTTTTCCCAAGACAGTTATGGATAACTAAGATATAAAAGTTTACTATTCTTTCAAAAGCCCCATGATTTTTAAAGTCAGTTTTTTGGCTGTGTGGTTTCTTAGTGCTTAGTTCAACTGTGTGTACTATTTGAACATTTGTGTGTGAGACAGACTTGATTGATGAGAGGCTCCAGTGATAATTTCATACACAGTGGAAATAACAGACCAGATTTATTTCACAACAGTGACTTCCATTTCTGTGCAGCTGAATTATACCTAGCTTTGAGAGGATTTGCGAGTTTGATTTGGTGGAGATTTAGGTTTATGATAAATAATGTCATGCAATGCAGTGTAAATAAAACATACAATTCAAGGAAAGAGAAGGAAACAAACACCCACCTGTGGAGGGTTGAGAAGTCAGTTTCTGTCACACTGTGGTAAATCCCAGTAGATGTTCTCACAAATGACTGGAACTGAGCAATAAACATGACAGCATTTGGTAGGTGGGCTCTGTGGGTGCCAGTCTGAGAGAGGCTGTGCCAGGATTTGTGTGTGCCTGCGTGGCTTGCAGTCACATTGCTTCCAGCATGGAACGCTCGTGCCTGGCTGCCTGAGAGGATCCTCCCGAGCCCTGGTGCTGCTTAAAGCCCATGTGACTTTTCACCTTCCCACAGGTTCAGCAGTGGCTGCTGAACCACATCCCACCTGCACCCAGTGCCACGCAGCAAGCTGTGAGGATGGGTGATGGAATCCAGCCATGTGGGACTGCCTTCCTCAGGAGAAAGTCACTTGGAGTGTGAAACCGAGGGAGATAGGGATGGTCTTTTGTAAAATGGAGAATAACATGTAGAAAGTCAAAATATTCTTACTCTGTACGAGTTAGGAAGAGAATGGAGTCAGTTCCAGGATATTTTATATCCTCTGTCCCATTGGGCATAAGATATTCCTTCCTAGAGAAGCTGTAGTTTAACATTGGGATGCTGTTGTATATAACAAAAAGCAAACTATGGTATTTACTACCTATATCCATCTCCTTTCCTTTTTGTGATCTTCCCTAAACACCCATGGATACTTTTATATGACAGGCATTCTTTTGTAATCCCACTTTTATTGTACACTTACTGTAGCAAAGGCTGCTCACGTGTGAACTATTTTGTCCAGACCTCTTCCTGCATTAAAAGACTTACATAATCGTATTGAGAGAAAGCACTTAGAGATCTGTAATCCACTGGTTTTACTGGATGACTTTTTACATAATGAAAATCTGTGAAGGGTAAATATGTTGAGGTATTTCTGGAAAGCAAACATAAACAACACAAACCTTCCAGAGAAGGAAAAGCAAACCTGTAACCAATCCTCTCTGCGGACAATAAGCACGTTTAATTTTTAATCTGAAAGCTAATTACATCTGTCATTTAGTCCAGTTTTAAATAATTGCATTACTGTAAAAAGTATTTTTATATTTACATGAAGAATTTTGAAACTAATTTTATTTTATATTCATAGAGCTGAAGTTTGATGTTACATTGTTTGCAACATCAGGAGAATCACTTTAATTATGGTCCTGTGTTCCTTCTGTTACTAAACTAGAAGACAGTGTAATGGGTTTTTATGGTGATAGATTATGGGAATCCTGGAATGAGATTACAAATTACTGCTTTTTAACAGACTCAGTTCTGATGTTTTGATACAACTGTTGATCATTGTTGCTACCAATAGCACAGGACCAAGTTTCACACTCCTTACCTCAGGTATGTCTTTTGCTAAAGTAAATGCTAGCTTTGCTGGCTGAGAGAGAAACACAAAGAGAATCCAATTGTTAGACCAGTCTAGTCTGGTGTTGAGGTTGTCCAAGCCAATGGTTCTGTACTTCACTGGACAACCAGCAGGAATGCAGCATCATCTGTTAGCCTAAATGTTATTGTAGTCTTTCCTGAGGCAGGGATTTCCTGGCACTGTAAATTAAGCTACATCACTATTCGACTTTGGGAGCTTGAGAAGTCTGTGTTTATGTTAACAAAACTCGTAAGAGGGCTTAGTATGTTACTTTTATTACTGTGGTTGAAATAGGAACTTTAGTTTAGAAGAGCCTACTACAGATAAGATATATTAATATTCCAGCTTTTCAAAGAGTCATGGAATGGTTTGAGTTGGAAAAGACCGTAAAGACCACTTGGTTTCAATCCTTACATGGGCAGGGACATCTTCCACCAGACCAGATTGTGCCAAGCCCTGTCCAGCCTGGCCCTGAACATTTCCAGGGATCCAGGGGCAGCCACAGCTGCTCTGGGCACCCTGTGCCAGGGCCTGCCCACCCTCCCAGGGAACAATTCCTGCCCAATATCTCATCTGAACCAACTTGTCAGTGTGAAGCCATTCCCCCTTCTCACTCCATCCCTTGTAAATAGGCTCTCTCCATCTTTCTTGCAGGCTCCCTTCAGACACTGGAAGGGTACAATTGGGTCACCCCAAAGTTTCTCTTCTCCAGGCTGAACAATCCCAATTCTCTCAGCCTTTCCTCATAGCAGAGGTGCTTTATCCCTCTGATCAACTTCATGGCCTCCTCTGGACTTGCTCTGACAGGTTTTGTTTGGTTTGAATTACTGCTGCAAGCAAACCAGTAAGTTATAAGGAAGTACTTTATTTTAAGTTAAATAAATAGTGACAGTAACAGGTTTGCATTATTCAAAGTGTAGAAAATACCACCCATGCACAGGCAAAACCAGTGTAATTCAAGTCAGGAGTACGATTTTTAGTATCCAGCAAATTTAATGTGTGTATTCTGTGAATAAAGACAAAAGACCTGAAGTAGATCAACACTGATATTAATTATGACCAACTTCTTTTGTACTATAATTACATTCTCACCAATCAACATGAGAGTATGTGCTTTTTCATCATGCTGTTTCAATATAGAGTGTTTTGAAGTATGAATTCCCGTTTTTCACTTACAAAGTAGCATTTCCAGTCTCCTTCCAGTTGCATTCCAGTAGGGGGAAAAAATGAAGACTGCATACCTCTATCTCTATTTCTTAATTTAAAGGAAGCCTCCGTACTTTTGGGCAATGGTGGTTATATTTAGTTTTGGTTTTGTGCAGCGCCAAACTCTGTCACATGGAACAAACACGTGTAGGAGATGAATGGCAGCACTTTATCCATGTAGACAGTGCCAATCCTCTGTTAGAATTCTACTTAATCTATTAATTTCAGATAGCCTAAATATAAGATGATTAAGATTTTTAGGGACATAGTAATGATGAACGAATTTGCAGCCAGCTTTGTCTTAAGATTTGACAATTTTTTTCCAAGGCCAATCCTTTAAATACTAATTGTGTGCATATTCGTACGTACTTAGAGGTTATTTATATTAATTGAGTTCTGTATTTAAAAATCCAAATTAAAAACCCAAAACTGCAATGGACAGAAAACTTACAGTTTACCAACCCAGTGAGGCTTGATTTTGAAGATGACCTATTCTTAAAAGTTCTTCTACACAACTAAGCATGGATAAACTGTTTATCTATGGTTAGGTGTGTGGAAGATAGCAAGATAAAACAGTGAATGTTGTCATTGTTACCATTTACTTATCCACCAGAAATCAGACTTGCATTCATGACTTGGGGTTTGAGAACATGTGGTTATACAGTCTGATTTCACAAGGTATATGGAGTTTTCAGGAAGCACAGAATAGAGCCCAATGGCTTCTCTACCTTCCTGTGAACTGAGAGTGCAACAAGTGAAAACATCCACAGGTCCTTAATGCCAAGTGGTGGCAATCCAAATAGGTACATTCTCCTGCACCTTTTGCAGTCTTTTCCTTAAATATGTCTACTTATTGTGATTGTGAAGGAGATCATCCAATTTAAATGAACACTCAGCAATTACACCTTGTCAGGCAGGCTGGAGCTGTAGCACCGATAAATACAGACCTGGCTTTGTTAGGAAGCTGTCAGGGATCTCTACAGACCTAGGTTAACTACCTATAAAACATATTCTATGGAATGAGTGAAACAAACAGAAAGGAACGTGGAGTTGTCTTGTAACAGTGAATTCCTGAGAGAATGGAGTTAGACTGGACCCAAGTGCAGAGCTCACATTATCCTTCAACATAAGGATAGTCTACAGCTTTGAATTCAAGCCTCTGCTTACTATTTTTTTCCTCACCTACAAGTGACCAGATTCAAATACAGTTCCCCCCATAAATCCAGTTCTTTGAAATTTTAAAGAATAAACTGGTGCTGAATTTAAGTATGTTTAATCCTTTACTCAAAAATATTAAAAAATATTACGTGTTTATGCGTGTTGTCAGTTTTATTTAACAAACATGAAGACTCTTCACAAAACATGTCTGATTATTACTTTTTGATAATGTGCCTATAATAATGAATGAAGAAAAATGACTTCTTAAACCCCCAATATTTTTGGGGTCTTTTATATTTGGCTGTGGAGTGCCCCATTCACCTATGGCACTGTAGCATATGTACCAAGCATTCCTGAACGGACATATGTGTTCACAGCATAGAAGGTATTTCCAGAAATAAATAACATAACACATAAATCCTTTTTACAAAATACTGTAAAGCTTCTCTGCTAAGTGTCTGTTCCCACAGTTTTACATTTAAATGTTTACAGTTCCACAGAGAAGCACTGGAAAGTTTTATGCTGTTGCATTTCCCTCCAGGATTGTTTTTTTATCAAATGGGACCAATCCTACAGGCTTCCTGTTTCCCAGATGATTAATCAGACACAACTGAGATATGAAACTGAGACACATTTTTAGTTTTGTCTGGATTTCTGCAAATTGAGAGCTTGCAGAAATGTGACTGTACACATACAAGCATCAGTCCTGCCTGTCAACAGGAGAGGGAATCCCATTGGGAAGGTCAGCTTCAACTTATCACTTGTTTGCTAAAATCTATTTTCCCGTGTTACTGCATCTGCTGTGGGTAGATTGCTCCTGTTTTCATAGTTAATCGTGGAGTGCAAATTGCTGCTTCAGAAAGAAAAATTAGAACCAGCGGCAAGAATCAGTCTTTCTGCAGGGAAAGACAAAATCCTGGTAAATGTGAATGAAAACCATGAGGCTTGCTAGTATTTTTCTGAATATGCAACTCTCCCTTTTTTTCTATCTGGATTTGGAAAGCGATTAGTCATTCACATATGCTGTGCCAATTCATGCAACTGGGTTCAGTACAATCCAGCCTAAATCAACAAACAGTACTTGTATCAAACATCATTCTGTTTTCTCCCCCCTCCCCAACCATTAACTTATTTAAAAGAGAGGTTGGTTACAGTCTTTTATTGGGGTTTTCATCTTTACCCCTTTCCTCCGCTTGATGGAAAAAAAATAAGTATTCAATTCAATTGGTCAGACCAAACACCCATGTTAGCCATCAAATTTATGTTACCCTCTAATACTGTAAACAGTGACCAGCAGCAAACACCAGAGCCTAGTGAAGAACAAAAACCACAGGCTTCTGAGAATAGTGACCTATTAATAGCAGGCAAATCCCTGTTACAGCCAGTAGTGATAATACCCTGATACTTCGCTTAACTGTTACAAGTCCAGTAAACGAAGACGTTCTGTTCTGCAGGCTGATTTGCATCCCTTTTCTTCAAAAAGCATGAAGAAACAAGTAGTGCATTTTAGGATATCCAGAGGCAAAAGTTCTGCTTTGTTCTTGCAAGTGCTCGTTTAAAATTCTCAGCTCATCCGAGTGACACACTTTGGAAGCAAAGGTGAGGCATGAAACATTCCAGAGACGGCTGGAGAGGGGTCGCTCGTGTCAGAGCTTGCACCACCCTAAGACAGTTTTACCACGCACACTGCCAGGACAATAGCGATAATGAGCACAGCAGTGAAAATAATCCCAGCTAGAACTTTGCTGATATCGCAGAAGGATTTATTTTCCTCCACAGAGATCATGCCAATAGAGGAAGCGCCCACGCTGATGGTGGATTTCAGTTCAGCCCCTGGGTCTTGCTTAGCCTCTACTGTCCACTGGGGGACATTGACCTTCATCTCCATCTCGTACATCATCTCTCCTACCTGGTTGATCTCGTTCTCGAGGTCTTTCAAATCCATCACGTCTATGTTGCGCTCAGCCTCGTATTTCATGTTCTGGACGCTCATGGCGCGGGCGGCCACGCCGGAGGTTCCCCCGCTCATGCCCGTCTGGATCAGGTGTTTTTTGGGGACGTTCAGCGGGAACTCGTGGCCCAGCTCCAGGGCTCTCCTCATGTCGATCTCCAGGATCTCTAGGCACGTGGAGAAAATCACCCATAGCCTCTCGAACTCGGCTTTATCTTCCTTACTCACGGTCTTGTCCTTCAGGACCGTGGTGAGCTTGTTCCTGTTGGCCACCGCCAGCTCCTGAGCTTTCTGCCGGGTTTTCTTGAGCTCCTCCCGCAGGTTCTGGGAGTCCGAGGTGCCGCCGATGGTCAGCACCATGTGCCGGTAGCAGGCGGTCACCTTGTTGAGCGCGTCCAGCAGCGCCTTGCATTCCTCCTTCACCATGGTGGCGGCGGGGGCCGTGCCCGGGGCCGCCCTGCCCGGTGCCGCCCCGACTTACCCGGAGCCGGGCCCCGGGCGCTGCCACAGCCGGGCGCTACCAGCACACATGGCAAGTGCTGCCTCCGGGTCGCG
>WEIU01017021.1:440739-474920 GCA_013389925.1 Aegithalos caudatus | reverse complement strand
GGGCCGGAGCGCGGCGGGGTCGGGCCGTGCGGACACATGGCCCTGCTCAGTGACGGCCGCCGCAGGCCCGGCCCTGGCCGTGTTGAAGCGCAGTGTCCGTGCAGGTCGGTCTTGCCCGGCCCCCCAGGTGTTCCGTGTGTCGCAGACGCGCGGGACCCGGCCGGGGAAGGGGCTCGCTGCTGTTGTCATCCATAGGAAGGGTCGGGCACCCGCAGTTAGCTCCAGTCCGGCAGCGGCACATGAGGAAGTGCAGGAAACACGCCCGTTCTCTGTCACTGACGATGCTCCCCTGCTGCCCTTGGCAGTGCGCTGGGTACGGCACGGGGAGCACCGGTGGGCGCCAGGCCGTGCTCGTGTGCGCGTCCAGCGGGATGGAGGCGATGCGGAGTGCCGCTTGTCAACTGAGCGGTGTTGTCTCTAGCTGTGTCTGCTGAAGGGGGCTTCTGGAGAGCTTGCTTGTTACAACATACGCTATCACATGTGCCCCAGCGTTTGTGGGTAGCTGAGCGGCTGTGTGATGCTACAGTAGCCTGAAAAAGCTGTGAAGCCACAAGAGTTGCACAAGAAGGGGAGTATAGCCCATTCCCTTATCTTTTCTCTCTACCCTTGCAGGGCAATGTGTGTTATGAGCAAGATAATTTGCTATGAGGAACAGAGTCTAGACCGGCCTTCTGCTGCAGAGCCTAGCCTCAACAGTTTTGTCTAGCCTGTGTTCCTCTTTCTGGATTTTGGTAGCTTGGACTCCACTGGCTGGGGTTTTTGTTTATGTTTAATCTTACTTGACTTTTGGCTCTGGTTCAAAAACCTATGTAGCTTCTGCTGCAGGTTACTTACTACCTGTAAGAAATGCACTACCAGAAGAAATGGCCTCTTAACTTTGTGTAGATTATCAAATTACTGCCAACTAAACTGAGTAGCTCTGCCAATTTGCATGTTGGTAGTCTAGAATAAGCAAATTAGTCATGCCTGTTTCTTTGTAGGAATAAAGAAACACAGGACGATTTTGACCTGATTGTAAGTGAAGTCCTGTAATTGCCTAATCATTGTCAGGTGGAAAAAGGATTTGCTCTGGGTTTGAAGCTGGAGTCCTATGTGACATAAGTGTTAAGCTTATTGCTGACTAAATTATGCATATTTGTGTGTCTGTTTTAGCTATGTTTAAAGTCTGCCACAGAGCACTGAAGTTGTGTCAGAATCTGGGAGCCACTTCTGTGAATGCTCCTGGGAAGGGGAGGGAGGGAGCATTGGTTCAGAAACATGTGACTGTTTAAACCTGAAGGTAGCAGCAGTCATGATCTGTATCAAGTAGTGCCTAAGTACATCTTTAGGTGTGTCATGTAGGAAGAGCCTGTTATTTAGATCAGTTCTAATTTAAGTTCAGCTGCATGCAGTTATACAATTTGCTTACATTGTGGGAACTCTTAAAATTCAGTTGTTTGTCGGGCAGGATGTTCTAAAATCCAAATCTTGATGCTGCTTTCGAACAAGATGCTGACTAATCAAAATACTGTCCTGGGAAAACTATTAGGATGGAGGTAAAAATCCTTAGAACTGACTGACTTAGGAAGCAGGCTAATGAGTAGTAGAAGAAATGTATTTCCTGGTTCTGTGGCAAGGCTTTCTTGCAATAGATGTTACTGACTATGTTCTTCCTGAGCAGTACTCATAAAACTGTGTGCAAAGTATTCTGTGATGCATCTTGAGCATCACTAATTAAATGTTACAGCCTCATTTTAATACTTTACAGTAGAATTTTAGGTAAATGCAGGTTTGTTTTCCTTAAATGGTTGGTAAGTCTTGTCTGAGGGACTTGCTTTTAGAGTAAGCTGATATACTAAATTTGGTCTGTAGACTGCTATGGCTTGGGGAAAGTTTGAAGCCACTATGAGATAAAGAAGGAAAATAAGGATGAAATAGAGTGAAAATGAAATGTGACATCACCCCCTTCCCTCTCCCTGAGCACTGATAAACTGTGTGCTTCTTTGAATTCTGTGATTTGCTTTCTGTTAAGCTTTTTGCTTGTAGTGGTGAGGATTTGATTCATAGGAAGAATTTTAATTTATGTTGTGGGGGAATGTTAGACTGATAGTTCTGTATTGTGATGTTTACTTTCAGGAAGCCCTTAATTAGCTGAGGCCGTTATGTGTTGCATTGTGTAGCATTTTTAACACCAGTAGTGGTTAAAGTAATTTATTTTGCTAGTTAGAGCTTACCTACTGAATTGTTTTCCAGCCTTCTTACCCTTGCACTGGTGCCTAAAGAAATGAAAATATTTGGCTTAGGTAAACTTCTGTGTATTTCGACTCCATAAGAATGTGACCCCCGTCCTCCCCCCACAAAGAAGGGGAGTGAAGTACCAAAGTGCTGAAACCTCTGAGAGCCTGAGGAGGAGGTGACCTTAAATACAGCTCAGTGGTATTTGAGGGAAGCATCCTTGTTTGAGAAGCTGCTGGGGGAGCTTTGTTTTTGCCTAAACGTTTCTTATAACTGTTGATGGTTCACTGAACAGCACTTGCACTTTGTTCTGGGGCTTGCTTTGTGTAGCTCAGGGCTGCCCGTGGGAGAATGTAATGCAGCTTCAGTAGGGGCAAGCCAAAGAATGAAACTTCTTTGCAGCCACTCTGGTGGGTTTCTAAACCTGTGAGGATTGGGAATCTCGGGTCTACCCTGTTCTGGAAAGAGAATGCAGTTTGTTCCTGATCCTTGGCTAATGACAAGCAAGGTGTTTTGAATATGTTGAAGTAACTGGGTAGAAGTGGGAAGCTTGGCTGGTGAGGATGCACACATACTGAAATGTGTTTCCTCTGGAGGAAAGGAACAAGTGACAGGGGAGAGTTAAGCCCTCCAGTCTGGGGCAAGTAAGGATGTGCCCACACCAAACCATAGTGCAGAGGGGTCACTGCCTCTCAGGAGTGAGCTCAGTTCTGGGGCTGGTGAGGAGCTGCACAAGGATGCGGTCCAAGCCCGGGTGCTGCCGGCCTGGCCGAGGAGGAGCAGCAGGGCCAGAGCTGCCAGGCTCAGGAAAGCCTTGGGGGGTGTTGGTAGGGGCAAAACCCAGGCCATGAGATCCTCTGCCAGCTCTTAACCCTTCTGTGGAAGTAAATGTGTGCCTGGAAGGGAGATGCTGAGAGAAATGAGCATCTTCCTGGAATGCTCATGACCCCTCCTTTCCAGACTGTTCCGTTGCTGTTGGGCTGATGTTCTGGGATGAGAAAATTTAGTTTTTCACTGGTTGCTGGTGAGCCTTGAGCTGACTGATGTGAATTCACCACTCTAGAATCTGATAATTCAGAGGTGCTACTCTTGCCTACTTTGGTTTCACAGAAATCAGTACAAGCTGAACCCAAATCTAGAAGGGATAGGAATAGATTTACTTATTCCATTGTGGTGAGCAAGGTGTACTGGAATGTGTCAGGTGTTTTTCACAGGATGCTCAACACTCATTCTTTAGCATTTTTAAATGGTCAGAAAAAGAAATTATCTTCTGCTTTTATTTTGAGGTGAATGGTGATGTAGGGCTCAAGTTCAGATTGTAACTTTTGCCCAGAGGCAGAGTAACTGAGGAGTAATATGGTAAAACACGAACTGGAATGGTAACTTGAGTTTTTGGACTGAGTCTATTTAAATTCCCCTGTTAGATTACTGTTTGCTTGTAAAGAGCTCTAAGATATGCTTACCTTTGGCTGTTCCTTCTAATGAGTGGTGTTCTTCAGGTGTGTGGGAGAAGCACTTCTGTTAAAAAAAACCCCTTAACTTTGAACTGGGGAACTATTGCTTCCTTTTTCCTTTTTTTTTTTTTTTTTAATTTAGTGGAGCTGTGCAGTTTGTTAGAATGATACATTTCTGATAAAGTTTGTATTTATCTGCTACTCTGAGATGAAAATCTTTTAGTTGAGTAATGAGTTGTGCCTTATTTCCTCATTATTTTGAGCACTTCAGCAAATACCAAGTTACTGGATTGTTAAGCCTTACAGTTGTTCTGTAGCTATTGTGAGCTAAGGTGAAGTTGATGTCAGATGAAACTTGACAATATTGGTAAAATAAAATTGAGTGAATTTATGCTTCTTGCTGTGCAGATGAATCTGGTGTTGAAGGATTTGGAGAACATGGTATTCTGCTCTCTTGAAGTTGGATGTGTGTAGAGAGGACACTGAAGTACTTGATGTTAATATCCCAGTATAACAGCCTAACTTGCTGTCCTGCAGACAATTGAGGTTACTGAACTTGGCTAATAATTTTTACTAGCTTTGCTAGCTGTTTTTACTTTGTTCTGCTGAATTATTATTAAAATGCCATGGTGAAAACACAGAATATTATGCTGCTCAGCATTGACTATGTAGTGTTTGTATATACTATCCCTCATGCTGTTATGAAAGACATTTTCTCTGCAGAATGTTTTGTTAAGTCTTTAGTAGGGATGTAGCAGGATGTTGAGAAGATGATGAACCTAAGGTTTGATTAAATAGTTGTATAAGTGCAATGTGGACAGGAGGTAACTGCTGAGTAACAATGCAAATATAATGACATCACCCACTCTCATGGCTGTTTGTCTAAATTTCAAAGTACTTCTTAAAAGGAACTGAAACCTGCAAGCTCTAGAAAAGGTTCTTCACTTGTCCATCTGTAAAGGAAAACACCATTAATGAACTGTCAGAAATTATTCCTATTCACTGTTTTCAGTACCAAAGGTACATGTCCAGTGCTTTAGAGAAAACAGTGACATGCGTAGATTCCATGCTTTTCACTTGAGCAGTCCTTTGTACCATATTTATATTGTTAGAACTATCACACTGCTTTTGATCTAGAAAGGATTAGTCTGTTGTAAGATTATGATTATAGGGGTTTTTTTTAAACTGTAACATAATGCTTATTAGATTGTCTGATCCAGCTAGCTTCTGTTCTTGCAGCAATTTGAGCTATTTCTGTGTTTACAGGCATGAAGCCATACACTGAAGTGATTCCATTTAAACCTTTTATATAACATTAGTGCTTGAGTATTGCTTTACTGCTCAGCATGATAGAATTTGGTAAACTTCATAGTGAATAGAGCTGATGATGATTTTTAATGAGCGCTCTGTTAAGCGTGTATCAGTTCTGGTATGTATGTAAGGCTTTGTGCATTTTCTATTTTCATTGTAAAGCTAAAGCAGGTGCAGCTAGAAGAGTAAGTCTTTGTCACCCCCAAGTCAAATTAGGTTGAAGATGGATGTTGTGTTCTGCCAACAAACTCTTAATGGAGAATTCTAATGTGTTCCTAGAATTACAGCAATGCATTAGCCAGTATTTTCAGATGCATTTAACTTCTGGGGTGGAAAGAAATTGACTTAATCTCAAAAATGCCTGAGCTTTGGGGAAGCTTCAATGTACTTTCTTGAATCTGTAGACTAAATTCCTTTGGTTTGGTTTTTTCTTTTTTTTGATGACTTAAATTGCTTCTACATCTACACTCCTGTCTCTTTGAAGAATGCTGTGAAAAGGTGATGGGGGGCAAGTGAATACAGTAACTAAACTTTTTTTAGGTAATAAGTATTCTACCTATTGTTTTTCATGCCCACATTTTGATGAGATATGATAGCTATCCCCTAATGAGACACTGAACAGCTGCAGGGGTAAGGGAGAGAAAGAAAAGGGAAGGAAATTGATGGTTGTGCTTCTCAAACCAGCCCTAATGTGGCTGGTGGGGGTTGTTTCCTGCTCTGCAGGAACATGCACTCACTCAGGGAGGAGTGCAGGGGTCCCATCTGCTCTGCTCAAGGACGTGACAAACATCTGTAGGAACTACAAGTGTTACCTTCCTTCCCGGGGTGGAGAGTGTCAAAGGCACCTTAGGTGCATTACAGGAACTAAAATACCAGAATTCAATGTTGGAATGCAGTTTCTTTTCACTCCTTGCTGGAGCTCCAAGTGTGATTCAACCCTGTCAGTAGTTTTGTAGTAAAAGAATCTGTGGCTGCAACTAAGTGTTTACAACTAGTTATTTGTGGTGTGTAACTCATGAACCAGGAATTGATGATTATAATTTCAAACTCTTCCTATGATGGTCCAGCAGTAATGAGTCTTAAAGTATTCCAGTTGCTTTTTATTTTTTTTCAGGTGCAGGGAGTGCTTTAAGAGGTCAGACAGACAGCAAGCTTCATGAGGTCTGACTTTCTGTGGGAGCTCCTCCTACTCACATAAATTACTTACATCTTTTTTGTCAGGGAATTAAGTGTTACTTTAAGTTTCTTTCTGGACAAAGCTCATCAGGTTTGTTTTTTTTTTTTTTAAGGTGAGGTGGAGGTTTTTAGATGAGGATGATTTATTTAATGTTTTCTCTTCCCCTCCTGTTATGGGAAGAGGTCTTTGGACTTGAAGATTTGTTAGGCTGAAAGACCAGCACTAAAGCTGTTGGAGACATTTGTGCACTGCAGTTTTAGCACAGCAGTCTGATGCTTGGTTGCCTCCTTGTGTCAATATGCTTTCCCCCTGGCACAGATTGTGGTGTTAACAGCTTCTCCATTGCTGTCTTGGGGAGGATCACAGCAGTCTCATCTTCTGCTGCTTGGACAGATACATTAATTCACCAAACTAAAGGCAGATGAAACTGCCTCAGTGGGACAACTGCATTAATGAAAGCTGGATTTGGAAAGTGTCTCAAGAGACCATGTAATCCACCCTCCCAGCTTTGCTGTGTCCACTATCACCTCTAGTAAAGGTTTGTCTGACACGTTCTTGGAGGTTTACAACATGAGAGACTTGATAGCTTTGCCAAGCAATCTAAACCATGTGCTTAACTTCCCTTCTGGAAGGTGTTCCTGATCTGGAACCTGAGCCTGTTTCCTTCAGTTAAGACCTACTTCTTAGATGTCACTGAAAGCTTGATCCACCTGTGGGGAAAAAAACCTGTTACCTGCTTCATGTAGTTTCTTAGTTATAAACATCACTGCCTTCCATGGATTGGGTTCTGCTTACAGGGCTCCTTTGCCTTTCCTACTTCAGGCTCTGCTCCAGTCACTTTATCTCCTGTGATGAGGACAGGAACATCCAAAACCATCCAAAAAAAGGCATGTGGAACTCTTAAGTCTTGCTGTGGCAAACTGCTTTGCAGGTTACATGTGTGTGTACATAGAGCCCTGCTTGGTGCTTGACTTACACTAAATTGTATTTAGTTATATATACTAATTTGTCTCTGAGTCATGTTTGGACTGCAAGCTGCAGTCATTAAGACTTAGTTGGAATTGTGGCCTAGGCAGAGGTGCAGCAGGCAGTGTTTTTTAACTAGTCCTGCCTATGAAGGTGTCTCAGCCCTGCTGTTGTGTGTCTCAGCAATGAGGTCTGTGCTCCTGCAGCAGACCTGCCACAGGGCTTGTGCTGCCTCTTCTCCTTCCCTCTGCACTGGCTGAGGAAGCAGCTCACAGCTTGGACTTGGATTGCAGCCACCTGCCAAGAAATCTTTATAGGAATCATGTGGTGGAATTACTGGTGATCATCCTGTTTACCCTGACTCTGTGGTAGGACAGGTCATGGATTATAGAATTGGAAGGGACCTTAAAGTGCATCTTATTCCTCTCCTGGCTATGGGCAGGGATACCTTCCAGCAGAGCTGTCCAGCCTGGCCTTGGACACTTCCAGGGATAGGGCAGCCACAGCTTCTGGGCCTCAGCACCCTCACAGGGAACAATTCCTCCTCTAGCTTGAATACAAATCCACCTCCTTTTAGTGGGAAGCTCTTTCCCTTGTCTGAAGGCTCTCTCCAGCCTGTTTAGGTACTGCAGGGTGCAGTAAGGTCACCCTGGAGCCTTCTCTTCCCCAGGCTGAACTGCCCCAGCTCTCTCAGCCTGTCTCTAGAGTAGAGGGTCTCCAGCCCTTGGGACATCTTTGTCCCCCTCCTCTGGACTTGCTGCAGCAGCTCCATGTCCTTGTGCTGGGACCCCAGGCCTGGAGACAGCTCTGCAGGAGGGGTCTCACCTGGGTGGGGCAGAGGGACAGATTCCCCTCCCTTGACCTGCTGCCCATCCAGGGGGATGAGCCCAGGACATGGTTGATTTTTGGGGCTTCAAATGCAGGTTGCTGGCTCACGTTGTGTTAAACTGCTTATTTTCTAGGTTCACAGTCTTTAATTACCCATCTTGGTTGGTGTTCTGAAGGTGTCAATGAGCAAATATTTTCGTTCCCCATTGTGTTAGCAAACTGCATAGCTGTGCTGATATGGGAGCACTGGATAAGTAAACTTTCATAGAAGCTCTTGGTGTTACTGTAAGCTTTGAAAGTGGATCAACCATTTTGTCTGGCATTGTGCAGAAAAACTGCTTGAGGCACTTACCTGGCACTTCCAGACTTCAGTGGTTCAGGCTGGGCTAGTCCAAGCTGTAACTGATGGTACCTTTAGAGTGGAAATGATTTGTAGCTTTAACTGGTTGTGTTTGTGTTTAGCTCTCAGGGAGCTCTGCTTGTTCCTGAACAGAAGGAGGGAGCATAGCCCAGCTCAGTTACCAGGAATAATTCTGCATTGGAGGAAGCAAGGGGATACTGATTGTGTAAGGATGGTGTGCTCAAATTAAAGTCTCTGGCTGTGCTCACCCTATATACAGCTGCAATTGCATGAGGAAATCATGCAATTTCTGTTGACTCCTTAGGGATTCTGCATGAGGGGAAAGAGAGCAAGCTTGTTACTTAAACATTTGTGTGCCCGTTCATCTGAATTCTTGTTAAAAAAAGAATTCTGGAGTTATTCCAGGAGGTACCTGTTACTGTTTTCCCTGCCCTAGAGTATGATGTGTAACAGAGAATTGGAATTGAGGAAGCGAACAGGTGAAGCTCTGATTCCTTAGGGATCATCTTCTCCAGGGCACTGTGACACCCAGTGACAGCATTTCCAATGTTTACAGGTTGGATTTTCACTCTCCAGTTGCTGTTTTGCTCTCTGTTTAGCCAAATGTTACTTACCAGCCTGACCTCAAATCTCTAAGACTCTTTTCATGGGAGTAGAGATGACCACAAATTGATAAATTTCATGGTGGCTTTTTAATTATGACATGGCTATTCATATCTCCTTGGTGTTCCTCTAACTTTCCCTGGAAAGTTGAGGATTGCCTTACATGAGGGTTTCTGTTACACTCTCTGGGTGTCTCATTGGTGTGTGTCAGTAATCCTTTTACAGGTGAGTTTTAAGACTTACATGAGCACAGGGCAAAAGCATCAGTGTCCTGTGATGCAGTAGAACCTCCTGTGAAAAAGTTATGGTGTCTCTTGAGAACTCAGCAGAAGTAGTTAGTTTGTATGTCCAAGTGGTAATAATTTTGGTCTTAACTTCTCTCCGAGATTAGCAGTTAGACTCCAACTCCTGGAAGGTGTAAGGAGACACTGAGGATAATTCTGTGATTGGAAATATATAATCATCAAAAATATTCTGTCTGAATAACTTACAAGTAACTGTAGTTAGTAGTTAAGCAATGCCATTGGCTGCTTACATCAAGACCCAAAACTGCTTCCTCCTTTTGGACAAGGAGAATCAAAACTGTCCCTATATATTCCCAAATATTATCTTTTAACAGATGCCTTATATGATACATCAACCATTCTCCATATGTATTTTAGAACATCTCCTTGGAGTATCTGAAGTCCATATGGCTATGTATGATGAAGATATCTTGAAAAATCCCTTTTATTTGGCCATTCAGAAGCGACGTCCTGATCTATGCAGCAAAGTGGCAGAACTCCATGGTATTGTAAGTATGAAAATGTATATTTAAAAGCTGCTTACTGAGTAGTAGCTGTTTGAATTTAAACCATATGTCTGGTATGAAACATGTAAAGAGCAGTTCAAGCCTACTGAACTTGGAAATGAAACAGAACGATTTTTAGTTTAAGTTGCACATTATTTACTAATATGGACCTCTTGATATATTGCAAGGTAGTAAAAAGCTAAGGTTGGTGTTATTTCTAAACTCTACAGGAAACTTATTTTCTCTTCTATGAACTGAAGTTGCATATTCTCTCACAAATTTATAACCTAAATGGGATTGACCTTTTGAACTGTCTGGTGGGCAGGCAGTTACTCATTTGACAGCATTTTATGTAGCAAAATAAAGCTATAAAACTGACCTGGAATAAAAACTGCAGTCCTTAATATTTACTAATCTGAGTATTTTGGAATTAATTTTCATTCACAACTAAGTGTGTAGAGACTCCATTAAATGTGGAGGTTATTGTTACCTGATAAAATCTGTTTCTAATTAAGAGTTTGTCCCAAATTGCCAATCAGTTGGTCTGAACCCAAGACGTTTATCTTAGATCTTTCTTTCTGATGGGTTTTCATTTGAGTTTGAAAATATACTTCACTTTTTTATTAGTTGCCTAATTTTAAGTCATTTGTTGTGATTTTAGGTAATTTCTGACTGGTGCTAAGTAACTAAAGATTTAATTTACTTCCCTTAGTATTATTTGAATCACTTGCATCTGTCAGTATTTTCCAGATAAGTTACTAAGTGAAATTTTTGGGTTAGTTATCACACAGTGTGTCTAGTGATAACCTTTCCCTTTTATTTAAATAAAAGCACCTATAATTCCTATATGTTTGCTGCAAATATTTATAAGCCTGATTTATTTGCTTGCCTCTTAAGGACAAGTGATGATATATAGCTGACAATAAATGGCATTTCTCTCTTAAGCTTGATTTAACTTCTTTTAGGTGCTAGTTCCATGCAAGGGAAGCCTTTCAAGTGACACTCTTTCTACCTGCCAGTTTGAATCTTATGTGCTGAAGCCACTGGAAGAAAATTTTCAAACCTTAAATGGAAAGGTATTTGTGTTTTCTGTCAGAATGTAGCTTGGGGACACTCCAGTAATGATTCACTGCTGCTGACTGACTGTGTGGCCTGATGGTTACAGAAGGGGCAAGCAGGGCTGACACTGCATAGGATCCAGGTTTTTCACTTGTAATTTTGCAGTACAGTCTGAGAACTTGGACATACAGCTTGCACTAGGGGTAGTTTGCAGGTTGCCCTCTGGATCTTCTATTCCAGATGTCCTCACTGGAGTTGCTGGGAAAAGATATCCAGGTGTGAGAAATGCAGACAAGGTGTGTGGTGGTTTCCTGAGGCTAGGCTTAAGTTCTGATCTTAAGCTGTTGGGTTTTTTCATTTTCTTTGTACTAAAATGCTCTAAAAATCTGCAAACAAGACCTTGATGATTATCAATATACTGAAACCTCCTCTAGCAGTAGACTTGTAAAAGGAGTGGCTGTAGGCAAGGTTCAGCCACCCTTTGCACAAAGAAGGAGCCTTTGTGTCAGTGTCAACACAGCCTGAAAATGTGAAATTTTTCCAATCTGGAGCTTTCTTGCCTTGTGAGTTTCTCTTCTCCCCCTTGGAAATGTAACTATGCAAGGCAGAAGCCAAGGAGTAACTTTTTTCTGGCAGAGTTTCACATTTGAGCTGCTTCTTGTTTTCTTTCAGGAGATCTTCATACAAGGAAACCTCATCATTCTAGGAGCTGGTTTTAATTGCACTCTCTCAGTACCTGTTCTCTTTGAGGAAACCTTCTACAATGAAAAAGAAGAAAGCTTTAGTATATTGTGCATAGCTCATCCATTGGAAAAAACAGGAAGCACAAGTATGTATTGGGTTCAGTTTGGTTGGTGCCTTTGCACAGTGAGCAAATTAATGTTTGATGTGCTGAATAAATGTGTTGATTCTGGAAGGTGTTGGCTTGATTAAAAGCCCCTGGCATTTATGAGCTTGCTGGGTCAGATGTTGATGTGCTGCTGCGGAGAAATATCAAGTTGCTTCCAGCAAAACTAGTGCTGAGACTGGGGCATAAATTCTGTAGAATTAAGCATCATCTGTGGAATATTTAATACAGCATGATTTTTCTTAGCCCAGCTCAATTTAGTGCTGTCTACTTAAAAAAGGGATTTAATCCTAAATGTGACCATGTGTGTCTTGAGATGCAAGGTGGATGCACAAGAAACTGGAGAGGTAAATTCTTTCATGTTGAAGTTGTAGGGGGATAGAGGTTGTGTGGCAGAGTTAAGTAGCAACCTCCTGGTGGTGGCCCAGCTTATGAAATTGAATGTCTCCATTTTTGCCCTGCAATGAAAGTGCTCCTTAAGGCTGTAACACTGTTTTCAAGACTACTGTCAGTACTGTGAATGTTAACAGCATGTCCTTGTGAACCTGTATAACAATCTATGTTTACTAATTGAGAACAGAAGCTCCTTAAGAAGCTTAGAATCTTCAGCTTTTTCTGAAATTAAAACATTCGTCTTCCTAAATATATAAGAATATTTGAAACAAGTGAATGCAAAGAGAAGTAGTACTAGGGTAGTGTGAAAGGAATACTGTGAGGGAAATATGAAAGGCTTTCTGAAAAAAGCCAAAACCCAGCTGCCATTCATGTAGTCTTAATTTCTGTAAGTGTTAATGCATATCTCAAAAATTAATCTTGTGATATTCTTTATAGCCATAGCTTAATATAGTTATATCACAGCCTTTCAGAAGTTGAAGGAGTTTCTAATTTCAAAAGTAATTTGAAAAGAATGATTTAAGCCTCTTATTAGCTCTCTGCCTTTGACTGCAGATGAAAGATTTGCTTGGAAAAAATTTTTGAATTCTAAGTGAGGGATTCATTTGTCTTATTCAGAAGAAAAGTGGATTTGCTTTAATGTTGCTTCATGTAACTTTGCTCTCCCATCCAGAGAAAGCATGTCTAAATAAAGAATAGGTTATGTAAAAGTCCAAGATGGGATTTTTGCAGCTCACTTAAAGCACCCTGACTTCCTGCATGGGCACTCTGTCAATACTGTAATGTGCTTTTCTTCTACTTTCAAGCTTGACTTATACAACTCATAAGCTGAGTGCATGTGGTAATAAATTATCCCAGTGTAAAAAACAAGTGAAATCTATTTTAGCTATTCCAAATAAATACTTGACATAAAAAGCAAGGGAGCCTGCTCAAATGTGATGCATTATATTTTTAATTAAAGGCAATACCTCTAGTTCAAGGTGCAGTGAGCTGAGTTCATGTTTCAGTGCACACAAGCTGGCTGTGTATGTAAGGACAAAATGTATTTTACCATGCATAGATATTAAGCCTGTGTTAATTCTTGGCTTTTATTTTAGGTGAATCTACAGCTTCATCCAACTCCTATTCCCTTAAAAACATTGAAGATGTGAGAGAGTTCTTGGGAAGGCACTGTGAGAGATTTGATAAATACATAGGATCTTTCTACAGAACATTTAAAGAGCACGAAAGAAAAAGCCTTCGCCACTACATAGTCAGTATCTTCCTCCCTGATGTCTAATTTGCTGAATATAATTCACTTCACTGCTGCTCTTACCTTTGCCTTTTTGAGCTTTTCTGTGTCAGAGTAGCCCAGGGGTAGTTGTGAAATGGGAGGAGGGAGAAGTGGTAATTCACATTTAAGAATTTCACTATCTGAACTGTTTAGTAAATGCAATTATTATTGCTAAAGTTTTTACCATACTGTACACTTTTGAGACAGGGAAGATTTTACTTATTTAGGCTTTGTTCCTTCAAGTCCCATTAACCTGAATCTGATGGCTTTTATCTTTTCTCTCTCCTAGGATTCTGTCAATGCACTTTATACCAAATGTCTGCAGCATCTTTTGAGAGATTCGCACTTGGTAAAGACTTACTCCCCTAAATACATAATACAGTGTTATTTAAGCAATAAATTATCTGACTTTCTCTTGCTGTTTATGGCTTTGCTTTTGTAGAAGATGCTTGCAAAGCAAGAAGAGCAGATGAATCTGATCAAACAAGCAGTTGAAGTAAGCATCTGAAATGAAGGAAAATAATTAGCAAGCTGTTTTTAATTCTCCTTTTCATGCCTAAACACTGGGGTTTTTTTCCTACAGATGTATATCCATCATGCAATTTATGATCTGGTCTTCAAATATGTGGGGACGATTGAGGCAAGTGAGGTAAGTTTCCTTGATTGCTACATGCTTAGTGATGTTCATCTAAGGCATCTGAAAAACCTGTTGCCTTTCTGTTGATTAGGATGCTGATTTTAATAAAATCACAAGGAGCCTTCAAGACCTGCAGCAAAAAGACATGGGAGTGAAGCCTGAGTTCAGGTAGGAGAAATAACTGTGGATTCTTTGAAGAGTCACTGAGATCCTGCCTTAAATAGGATCATGCCAGCCAAAAAGTGTCTTCCTTCAGACAAAGGATTTTTTTTTTAATATTTTCATTTGAGATGTAAAATCAAAGCTTTGCAAGTGTCATATGAGGACAATCTTTGCCTTGATGGTTGTCTCCTTTACTTTTATGTTTTTAAGCCATCTACAGGATACAGAAATGCAGGTGCACTTGCAGTAGAAGTGGGAATATTTTGGAACCGTTCTTCAGTTCATCTCTGAATAAGTTAAAACTTGGGCTTTGGACATCCTGTAGAGGAGCTCTATGCTAATAATTCCTTTCTAATTATTTTGTAGTTTTAATATACCACGTGCAAAGCGAGAACTGGGTCAGTTGAACAAATGCACTTCCCCTCAACAGAAGCTACTTTGTCTGCGTAAAGTTGTACAAATTATTATGCAGTCTCCAAGCCAAAGAGGTCAGTAATTAGTTTTTAACTAATCATCATTTTAAACTTAACCAGCACACACAAAGCACTTCAATAAAGAAACAAGTGTTTGGATAGCTCAAACTGAGTTGAGCTGGAGTCTCCAAGGTCTCTGAGCAGAGCAGAAGGGAAGGGAAGCCAGGTAGGGGTGCCAGCACTGGTTCCTGTGGGCTCAGGTGGGGTGCTGGGTTAGCTTGGACATGTAGGAAGCTCACATCTGCCAGGACACTGAGGGGTGATCCATTTTAAACACTGGAGATTACTGCTAGATCATTTTTGTGTACTTGTCCATGCTCCCCTTGACCTCTTGAAATTAATACTCTTGAGATGCATCTTTTGCAAAATGCACTGTTGGGTGGGGCCAAACAAACGTGCTGCTGTGGATTACAGAAAGGATTCTGTGATACAGAAGCACAATCCTCTTAACCTGGCATTTGCTTTATCTAACTTGACAAGTGAAGATAGTTCTATAAAGCAAATAGAGTAGCACAGTGAACTTGTGCTTTCCCTACTTCATCTCTTCTTTTCTCTAGGAAAACTGCTGGGTTATGGAGAAATGTCTTGAGCATAGTCTTTGCCCTCAAGAATTTCAGAAGGCTTGAGCTAATGCTCTGGCTCTTGCTGTGTGGGAAGGGAGGGATGCTAGTCAAATATTGCAGTGTGTACTGCACAAACTGCATCTGTGTGTTGACTCCTGGCAGACTGTTTCATTGAGAGACTGAGAACATTTGGAGGCTTGCCCTGGGCTCTCCATGCATTCTCTACTGGTAGAGCAGGCCCTTAGTCTTAAAAGGCAGAACCTAAGAGTTCTTGATTTGAACCATGACATGACTAATACCAATGTGAATTCTTTTTTTAGTTAACATGGAAACCATGTGTGCAGATGATCTTCTCTCTGTTTTGCTGTATTTGCTTGTAAAAACAGAAATCCCAAACTGGTATGTAACTGTTTTGGCTATATAGAACTCCTTCCTACCATCTTGTGTAGTGCTACTGTAGGGACAGAGGTTTCTGAACATACAGTAGTAACTTGCTGGAAGTCTAAGAGGTCCTGTTGAAATGCAGAAAATGTTTTATAGGACAAATAGCAAAAAAGTGTTATATGTGTAACTAAATTAAGGAGCTATCAGGAATGTACCTTTGTTTTGATTCTCAGCCTAGAAAAAAATTGTAGTGGGAGGCCAACTCTCAACCAAATCTGTGTGTCAATACAGCCTTCACAGAGTGGTTCTCTCTTGTCTGTGTTGGGAGCTGTGGCACCTTTATGCGTTTCAAGATTTGGTGCATTTCTTACGGAGAAACTAGATGTGAATGTTCAGTTAATTCCTGTTAACCTGCACCATTGTGTCTCCTCATTTTCAGTAAAAGTGTCTAAAGCTCCCAGCTGTACCTGAACTGATTCTCATCAGTGCTGTTACATCCTGGATCTCTGAGATCAGCATCTGGCCTTTAACTTGTAGCTATCACTGTGATGCTTATGGTGCTTGAGATATTGCTTCACTTACTTCAAAGATGTTAATCTCCCACTATTGTATCATCCTTCCTATTCCTTCTATCCAGTTCATAACTTTTCACTGAGTATTTAAGAGATAAGTGGAGTTCTGACCACTCTACAAGCCTAGAACAGCCATACTGCTTGCCTAACAAACTTTTTAGAAGCTTTTTCCCAACTCACACCTATTGTCTGCCTGCATTGCCTGACATGAGTTGCATTGTGCTGTTCTGCTGTCTTAGTTTTAACTTTTTTAAACTTTTTTTTTTCCAGGATGGCCAATTTGAGTTACATAAAGAACTTCAGGCTTTGCAGTTCAGTGAAGGATGAGCTGGGATACTGCCTAACCTCCATTGAGGCTGCAATAGAGTACATAAGACAAGGCAACCTCTCTGACAGATCAACAGTAAGCTACTCTTAAATACTGTCAAATGCCTTGTAGCTTATATCAAATAACTTGTAGTTCTCTGTACTGCTGTGGGTGTAAATCCAGCCAGAGGATATAAAATAACTGACATGAGAATTTCATTTTTTTGCTTAAAAAATGAGTAGAGGTGTCACCTGAAGCAAATGCTAAATTTAGCTAAATTATTATAGCCAACTCCTAACTGTGCACCAATATTTGTTCTTGGTATACTTCTTAAGGAAGTACTTAAATGTCAAGTCTGTCTCTTCATATGGTTAGAGGAAAAATGACAGCACTGTTTTCTACAGAGTATGTTTATCTCCTGTTTGTGTTCTACCACGATTGTGAAAGCAGTGCAGTACTTGGGAGCAGGCACAGCTTAATTTTTTGTGCAATGTAAAAAAGCTTAGCTGTGCTAGCAGAATGGAGATAGCAGTGTCATTTAGGATATTCAGTAAATCTTCATACTGAAATTCCATGTGTTTGCAGTGAGTTGAAATTGATGGCTGGGGGGTGCAGGGCTGTGACAAGGTGCTGTGTGAAGGTCAAATTTGGCTCTTGGGATCTCTAACCTGCCAGGGGCAGGAAATGTGGGGATTAATGAGAGATTTCCTACTGGGCAACTGGACCTGCTGTCAATCTGCTCACATCCCTGCAGGCCAGTCAGGGGTGATGCTGATGTGACTTTAGAAACTTCTATAATTTAAGAACTTTGATTATTTAGTCAAGGAATCCAGTCTTACCACTCCTGTAAAATTTTCTGCTGTTGTAAAACTAGGTTTTCCTGAGCTGATGTGGAAATCAAAAGAAGTGAACTTGGAACCAGAGTGAATTCAATGTGTCTCAGCCTGCCTAACTGCAAAGCCCTGGAATCTAACTGCAGGGGCCAGAATAATGGTTCAGTGTGCAGGGCTTGGGATGGGACAGCCTGGGGCACAGTCTTAAGAGCACTTAATGTAGCATTTTTGGCCTCTTGCTATTTTTGGTTTTGTTCTTTTCTGGGATTTTTCCATGAACTTGCTATGCAAGCTTGTTTTGTACATGCAAAGAAAAAAAATCAAAAAACAACACTTCTGTATTGTGTAAAGAGAGGGGTATTTCTTGTCTGTAACTGAATTATATTCAAAAAAATAAAATTGTTAGTTTAAAAAAAACAACCTGCTATATGATTTTGCTTCCTGTAGTCACTTGGCTGTCATTCAAAATCAATATACAAAGAGCAAAGTTGATACTCTGAAGGAAAAGTGAAACCAAAGCAGAATTGTCTTCTACAACAATGCCATCAAGCTAAGATAGAGTATACTGCTCTTAAATTTCTAGAATAAAGACTATTTCCTATTAGATGCCTGATCCTATCCCTCTTGGTGTAGCTAAGCATAGCAGTTTTTATACTGGGATTGCATTCAAGTGTTGTAACTTAAGTGCCACTTCCATTAAGGCACTATGTTTCTTTGGGAGGCAACTGTCTTGAAAGATAAACTGTGTTTTTGAGAACTCTGAATGAGGACTTCAGTGTCTGCACCATGAGAAGAGCAAGCCAGAAGTGTTTCTGCCCATACTTCAGCTGGATCAGCTCCAGGCCTAAAGAACTTTATCACTTTAGGGTGAATGTGCAACTCCAAGTCCTCTTGCATTGCCTTTCCTTGGAGTCAGCCTGGCTGGGAGGCAGCAGAACCCTGAGGATGAAATGGGGCATGACTTGTCCTTAACACAGCTGGAAAGGAAAGAGCCAGACCCCCCTTTTCTGCAGGGCAGGAGAAGGTGGCACACAATGAAAAGAGAGACTATGAGGCAGAAATGGAAAAAGAATAGTGAGGAGGTTGGAGGAGCATTGCTGTCCCTTCATAAAGTCACCAGTTGAGATATTTCCTTTAGTCTCTGGTAAAGGAGATGAACTTTGAAGCAGCAGCAGCTGTCATCTTGCTGCTCTCTGATTTCCTTCTCCAGACTGTGCAGGAAGGGGGTGTGGGATTGAAGTGAGCAGGAGCATTGCTGTGCCCTGGGGCTTCATTACAGCCCCTTATGTGGTTATGCTTAATTTTATGGCTGGCTTCAGATGGAGCTGCTGGCAGCTAAGTAATGCTGCTGTCCAATCCCTAATGAAGCTTACTCCAGAAAGAAACTCAGCAGGGAGCTAATGTACCCTGTGGGATAATGGGCATGTTCTCACCCTCATGTCAGTAAGTGAATTGCACTCAGGACTTTGGCCAAATCCCTCCACCCAAGGTCATGCAAGTCTTTGTGAGACACTTTGGTTGTGGGGAAGAGAGGAGCTGTAAAGCATGAGAGAGTCAGTTTTATTTTCTGAATTGTCAATGTTATTCAATTAGCATTCTTGTTAATAAGTATGGGATACTGGCTCATTCCTGTGCACAGCTAATGTGTAGTAAGACTCTAGCTCAGATGATTCAAGTGAGGTATGAAAAACTAGGGAGTCAGAGCAGCCATGAGGGAAGAGGCAGCAGTTTGTTTCATGTATGGGGAGAGATTGAGATGGGGAAATAATCCCTACTCTCCACCAAATGCTTTATTAGCCTTAGTTTGTGCTCAAGAGTTCCTCTCCTGGCCTCTGCCACCTGTATTTCCTCCAAGTCATCAGCTGTAATCTGTGAGAATGACTTGGGATAGGTCACTACACAGGTACACTCATAGGTAGAATAACTTCCTTTTTCTACACATTGTAGTTTTAGATTAAAAAGGTCATTAATGGTTGGGTGTGTATTTTCTAGACAATATACACATAAAACACCTATAACTCCCACTCACAGCAATCTCTTTTTAAAAGCAATATGAATTCTTGAGCTGTAAGTAGAGCTGGTACAAGTGAGTTCTGATTTTTGAAGGCCCTAAACTTGCTTCATCCTTCAGTGACTATCTGTTTGTCATTCCATATTTCACTATTGAAGATAGGTGGTTTCATCTGGACTCTTTTTATTCTGATTTATATAATAAATATATAGTACTGCTACATTAGGGTTTCTGTCTCATGTGATTATCTTAAAATAATGATTCCACTTGGGGAACACTTCTCTTGACATACAGTGTGGAAGGAGCAGCACTAAAACCACAGTAATTCTTGTCAATGGTTACTTAGATTCTCCACAGTGAAAGTACAAAGCTGTTTGTGAGCATCCACACTAGAAATTCTCAGAGTAGACATTAGGAACTTGTACCAGCAGTTAAATTTTTGATCAAATATTTCTTAGGGAGGTTATTCCTCTTCATAGTGAAGATTCTATCCAAGGAGGCTAGTGTTATATGCTGTGTAATTCTGAGAAGATATGCTTAGGTATCCTTAACCAAAGTACTGAGATTTGAAATGATTGGTGAATGTTTGTCACCTTCATATGTCTAAATACAAACAACTTCCTGTGAAGTACAGAGGAAAACTTTCATCTCCAGACCTCACAAGCATGCTTTGAATGATGTTACTTGCAAAACTCTTAAGGGTTTTTTTGGACAGCTTTATGAGAGGCATCTGTGTTTATTTTGAAATATGAATAGTCTAATTTCTAGAAAGTCTGAACTCAACTGATCCTATTTGCAGTTTATGAGGCTCAAATTTCATGCTGACTTACTAATGTAAGAGTGAAGTCAGACCGGTTTTACTCATTTACATCTGGTCTTGACAGATTTTAATTGCAAAAGCCATAGCTCAGATCCTAAATGGTTGAAGTTGGCCCGATACATGGGTGTGTGTCTTAAATGCAGTGGGTTTCTGTTTTATGGAGGCTGAAGCCTTTCCATTTCTGGAGAGCCATTATCCCACAACAGCACCACTGCCAACCATAAGCAGCTGTGGATCAGAACCAACTGCATGCAGAAGTTTCCATCTGCATTCTTAGGAAGTGTTTTCCTTATTTTATTGGGAAGGTCAGTCCTGCCATCTCCAAGTCTAACTCCACTTTGTAATTTCCACCTGGTTGGGAGGCATTTATATTCTGTAGTCCATCCTGAAGTGCGTCTTTAGCTGTCTAAGTACTGTTGCAGCTGTATCTGCTTAGCTCAAACCAAGTGGGAAATACAACACAGATGGATCTGCTGCAGAGCAATGCTCTGCCTGGTGCAGTCTTTTTCAGCCAGCAGCAGAGAGTTCAGAATTCTTTGAGTCAGACTTGTATCTGGGTCATCTTTTTTAGTAGCTATCAGTAGACGTGCTTTATGTGAATTGGTCTTAATTTCTCCTCTTGAGAAAGCTGTTGTACCTCTTACAGTTCATGCTGTCTTTGTTATGTATTTTTTAGTTTTGCTGTGCTCTTTTTCAGATGGTACAGCCATAATTTCAATAATGGTGATTCACAGTGAATTTCAGTAAAGGAATACTGTGGTGAACATCTGCTTAGTATTTCTATGGGTCCCCGGTCTTTTATGTGTAAAAATCTTCAAAGTGATTCAGATTTCACTTGTGCCTGATAATTCATATATAGTAAATAAGTGTTTAATGTTTTTTAAAGTTAATTCCACTGTTAAGGTTCTGTACTTTAGCCTGTAAATGACTGTATAGATAATCAATCTATTTTATTTTCAGGAATCTGAGAGTCTGTGTGACAAGCTGCTCTTAAGACAGAGGATGAACTTGTTGTCCCAGATGTCTGCTGCACCAATAGACTGCTTGTTTAAGGTTAATAATTTTATGGCAGAATATGTATGTATTTGTATGTTTCGTGTTTATATGCCTCCCTTTCTGCAATTTATTGGAATGTAATGAAGGGTCAATTATATTAGTACTGTGAAATGTGATTTAATAGATGCTGCAAGTGTCTTTTGTATCAAGTAAATTTCTGTGCCAAAGCCTTACTAACATAATATAATCTCACAGATTTCAGCATGTTATATGAAATATGGAAGCAAATAAGGATGAAATGCTATTGCTGTTGATATTGTGTGGCCCAGTTAATGCACAGATGTGATATTGATTGTGTGTAACAGCTTTTAGTGCTTGAAATCAGAAGAGTTTTCTGAAATAATTTAAATGTAGTCACCTGACAGCTATTTCATATTATCTGTTAATTTCATAGTGTCATTCTAAAAGAATTTTGCCTATACAAGGACACAAAGCAGAGCTTCTAATTATATGTGTTCACAGCTTATGGCTGGAGACTTAGTAATTTTATAGACATGTTTTTGCACAGAGGGAGCTCAATTCCATGATTGAGTCTAAAGAGGACAATAGGAATTGTCTTATTTTTTTTTATAGAAAGTGAAGTAAGCCAAGAACAGTTTCTTTTTAATACTGAATGCCCATTAGGAGGTTTTGTGCTGTGACATTGTTCATTTCTGCTTTCTAATGTTTGAATACGTCTTTCATAATCGGTTCCTTTCAATTTTGTGCTTCAGTAAATTACTCTTGGCTTTTTTTTCTTAAAATGAGGTCTTTATATTGGTTTCTCATCCTCTCTTCTCTTGGTTTTTTTTGTAGCATATAGCTTCAGGTGATCAGGAGGAAGTGGAGCGGCTGCTGAGTCAAGGTGACAGTGATAAGGACACAGTGCAGAAAATGTGTCACCCGCTGTGTTACTGTGACAAATGCGAGAAGCTGGTTTCTGGGTGAGCACTCTTCACCCCACAAAAGCTGTGTAGAAGCCCTTATCTAAGATTTGCTGCAGAAAGTATGCTGCTTATAGAGGGATTTGATAGCACTTTGGGATGTAGTAGAGAATGTGTGTATGGTTTAAAAACACAAAAGGAATATTGGGAGCATACAGAATCCTTTGGAAGCCACCTGTTCTGTGATGGAGCCTGTGTGTCCTTTGGTAAACACGGTGTTTCTTCTCTTCAATCAAATTTGCAGAGCTGGGACTAACCCACTTCTCTTAACAAAATGTAAAGTTCTGCATAGAATCATTTGACAATGTAAAATGATATAAAGTTCCAAAATCAGTTTTTTGTCATCTTTGGCAGCTTTTCTCTTTCTACCACCACTGGGTAATTAAGCTGCTTTCAAACCATTGTGTTTTCAAGGAAACTGAATGACCCTTCCATTATCACTCCCTTTTCCCGAGATGACCGTGGATACACTCCACTTCATATAGCTGCTATTTGTGGTGAGTGGCCTTGCTGTTCTCACTAGTGTTTCCTACTTCTTTTGTATCTTTATGTCAGTCTGTTTTTCACCTTTGTATTAAAGCTGGAATTCTGCATTAAGTTGGTTTTTTGCTTCTTTGCTGTTGAAACTTTGCTGTTTCTATCTGAGCACAGACTGAAGTTGTTGTATATTCTTTTAAGCTCACTTTCTTATGGCTGAGTTATTCTTTGTTTGCTGACTGTTTACTTTTGCCATAGTGATTACCACAGTGGTGCCTTCTTCAGTTCTGAAAAAGTAAAAATGTGTCCTCAGAAACCAGTCTTGTTTTAAAGGACTGGCAGGTTGAGAAACACCTTTTCCATTTCTTGCAGCAGGCTATGTATTGTAGATCTGTAACACCTGTATTGTAATGTTCATTATGTAATTGAGCTTCCTTTTTTCAGAAGCTGTATTATTTTCTTAGTGAGTGGTTTCTTATTTATAATTTCCTTTTTTGTTTATTATATTGAATGTAAATATTTTCTTTTGTTACTCATAAGATAAAAATACAGCTTGCTTTTAGCTGGAGGTTCTTTTAGGGGGCTTTGACCTTGAATAACCTGCCACAGAAAGCCCCAATACCAAGTGAATATGCAGTATATGGAAACACAGTGTGCAGAAATGAGGGGTATCTTGGTTTATAGTCACTGTTTGAATTTGAAAAGTAGCAGTGCTCCTGTGCAAAGTTTACTCCTTTCTTTGAATGCTTATTTTCCAAGGTCAAACTTCACTGGTGGATTTGCTGGTAGCCAAAGGAGCCATTGTCAATGCTACAGATTACCACGGTTCCACTCCCCTTCACCTCGCCTGTCAGAAGGGATATCAGAATGTTACAGTAAGCACAACACCTAACCTAAAGAATAAATACATGACTCTTACTAAGCTCTTCTGCTGTTACTGTCATTTACATCTTCTGGGAAGCTTTTACCAGAACTGTGTAAGCTGTCAGAATGGAGGATCTTTCATCATTGTAGTTTGCAAGATACTTTATTTTTTCTTCTTCTGCAAGGTTTTCAGCCATTGGTAATAACCAGCTGGCAGCTCTGCATCCCTGGTAATTCATCCACTTTATTAACACAACTGTCCAATACATAATAAAAAAGGAGAGCATCTCTGCTCTAGCTTGAGACAGGACAACCATTGCAGTCATTAAATGCCTCACACTGTATTTAGGACAGACTGTGTAACTACAGTAGTTATTCTCTACTTGAATCTACTGTTGAATTTAATATATTTAATATTCTTCAATTAGCATTGTTGAAATTAAGCTGTCTTCACTTGCTTAGACTCTTGAAATGCAAGGTAGATTATTTAGTGAATATATTGCAGTGTTTGCTGCAGTAGAGAACTCATTTTTCTCAGTTAAAATTCTGAATATGTAAGAAGAGACTTTTTGCTTCTTAGGGTAGGGCACAAAGAGTGCTGCAGTGCCAAGAGGGTGGTGTCTGAAACAGGAGGCAGAGCTAGTGTCTCATGAAGTGCTTCATCATGCCAGAACCCTAAAGGAATCTGCAGGGCAATAATTGTTTGTACATTAATTTTTTAGTTACTGAAATGTCTACTTTTTTTTTCTTTTCAGCTGCTCTTATTGCACTACAAGGCAAGTACTGATGTTCAGGACAATAATGGAAATACTCCACTTCATTTAGCCTGCACTTATGGTCATGAGGATGTAAGTAATTGTTTTGTAACAAACCAAATGGGCATTCTAATGGAATGGAATTAAACTGATGCAAATTAGCACTAAACTTACATATTTTTAAAAGTAAATAAAAATATTTGAAGGCTAAATTGTTTAATGCTCTAAATGAGGACTTTATTTGGTAGTTCATAGCAATTTTTAATGTTAGTTCACATTAAAGATAGCAGTGCTTTGCAAATGTAGTTATTTAACTCTTTATTTAATGGCACTGAACCACTAAAGCCTGCTCTTTAGGTAATGGGTTACACGAGCAGCAATAAAAACAAACCTTTTAGGATTGTGCCTGTTGTCTGAACTGAGACACAACACTATAATTTATTGATAGCTTTCCTTTTCTTCCCAGTGTGTCAAGGCTTTAGTGTACTATGATGTGCATTCCTGCAGACTGGATGTTGGCAATGAGAAGGGAGACACTCCTCTGCACATTGCTGCTCGCTGGGGCTATCAAGGGATCATTGAAGTGCTCTTGCAAAATGGGGCAAACCCAGAAATTCAGAACAGGATGAAAGAGACTTCCCTACAGTGTGCACTAAATTCCAAGGTATCCCTCTTCATCCTCCAGCTTGAATTCTTCCTGATGCAACCCCACAGAGGTGTAGATGTTCACTGCTAATAGGGTTTCACTGTTAAAGAGAAAAGGTGTGTTTCACTCTGAGGAAGAAAGGTCCCATTTTAACCCCAGCAGTGGGAATACACTGCATGGGATAGAGCATGGACTTGTAAATGGGTACTTTTAATCTGCTCAGTCATAATCTGCTCCTAATTACTAGGTTGTCAGCTAATTTGTGTTTCAGTAGATTCCTCTGTAAGTGGAATTACACTGTGGTTCTCTTTAATATTTTAATGCAGATTTTGTCGTTGATGGAATTAAACTACCTAACGTTTGAAAGAGGACAGAGTGCTTCTGAGGTAACAGGCCATTGCTAAACTGCCCCTTGCCTATGCTTGACCTCCTTAATTTGATATTGAACCTTTTCTGGTTCTTTGATTAATTTTTATATGTTTTTTCCAACTGTAAGTCACCACTTAGGTCTCCTCAGCACTCAGCAGAAACTTTCAGCAGAGGATCATCTGTCTCAAGCCTGTCATCAGCATCAACTGATCTAAGGCAAGAAGAAGCAAAGAACAGTTATAAAGAGGTAGGTAAGACTGAGGTATAGGTTTTGACAGTAAGCAAAGTGAAGGAAGCTAAAAGAGTGATAATTTGCCAGTGTTTTAAACTGTTCCCTCAGGAATAGCCTTCTGTCTGCTTTGGAAAAAACTTCTGTCCTCAGGGGCTTGTCATCTCAGCCCCTGAGCACTTGTTTTTGTGTGGTTTCAACTGCTCTGTTGGTTATTTCTGGGGGAAAATTGATACCTCTGAAGTAGTTATTCATATTTAGTGAAGTTAACTATGTAATTTGAGAGTTTGTTGAGGTTGACCAAAGTACAGAGGCAGTCAGTGCCCCAAGGACCTTGCTGTCCCATCCAGGAATTAAGTGCCACTGTTAGCTTGCATGTTCTGTCAGGGAAAAGAGACTAGTACAGGCATGCTGGCAAACAGCAAACTGCAGTGTTAAAACATGCTTTCAAAATAGGCATGGGAATCAATTTGGTAACAAGTGAAGAAGTCCAGACTATGTATTAAATATCTTGCATGTCTGTGTTTGCTGATTTGGCTCTGTCCACACCACATGGCATCCTCTGAATTTTTTCCTTGGGATCTCAGATCCATACTTCCTTACCCTTTCCCAAGACTGTCCTACCAGCACTCATTCTAATGCTTCTTTTTATTTCTCCTAGTCTGCCTATTCATTTCTTTTCCAGAATGACCTCCTAAGTATGTTTGTTTCTCTCAATGTCACCTCTACATTCAAATTCTTCCTTTTTCCTGCTATTAAAAGGATCTTCTCTTGCCAGAAGTTTGTTTTCTATAAATACTGAAGAAACACAAAGGTGCACATTTTGAGTGGACAATGTGATTTCACACTTGAGATGTCTGTGAGGGGCTCAGTGTAGGGCTGTACCTCCCTGTGTGTACAGAGTCAAGCACTCTAAGTAAGCCCTCCTCGTAGATTGAGGATTTCTTTTTCTTTGAAGGAACAAATTTATCACACCCAAGTGCTAAGACTGTAGTTCAAACCAGGAAAAAAGATTACAAACTGCTTACCCTTGAGGTCCTTGGGGTTAATGACCTTCTCTCTAATCCAGCTTTAGATCATTTCTGTTTGCCAAGTTTCACCTGGGCTCCCTGCTCAAAGGGGTGGGAGCCTGATGCTGAGAGAGCTCCAGGAAGGAAATACCACTGGAAGTAATGGAAAACTGATAGGGTCAGTTTTCCAGATTTCAAGGTTTGCACCTTGGATTAAGGGGATCCAGTCAGACCTTTATTAATCAATACTGAAGTAAACTCTTAAATGAGCCAGTCCTAGTGGCTTGTTTATTCTGACTTAGACAAGAGAGAGTGAAACAGCCAGGATTGTAAATTTGGGACTTGCTCTGTTGGAACTAAAATCTCTATGCACAGTTTCTTTTCAGCAGCTGAAAAACTGGCCATGCAGGTGAATTGTAGTAGATTTGTTCCTTCTATTTTTACATTTAAAGGAAGGTTCTGTTCCATGGAAGAATGAGAAAACAAACTGGAAAGATGGGGAAATGCATGTAGCAGACATTTTGCCCTAAGTACTCTTTATAAATTATCTATTAGCTGCATAACAAATGTTGTACCACTGCTGGGGCCTGAGGCAGCTTTTAGTACTTTAAGAAAGTTGTTATTTTTGGAAAGAAATTATCAGAGCTTGTGGGTCACTGCTATTACTGTTAGGCATCTTGGATGGCATGACTCCTGAAAAATCCTTAAGTCCTTTACATTCTCCAGTGACATTATTCTGTGTGATTAGGGGAAATTTAGGGGAGGCACAGACCTCCCTAGTGTGTACAGTCCATTTTAGCTGTATATGTGGAGAGGCTGGGATTCAGCTCACCCAGCTTCTGAAAGACAGCTGTCTTCACTTCAGACATCAATTTCCCCTCCTTAGTCAGTGGAGGGAAGTTAACTCCAGACAGGAATTAACTCAGACATGCTTAGTTTGATCTGAGTTGTACTCAGGTGTTATTTGTTGACTGCATTCTGTTCTGTAGTTACCAGAGAGAGAGTTTAAGTGCCTGGCTGATATTTAGACAGCTGGCTTTTAGACATTCAAAGTTAAGGAAAAAAAAATCAAAGAATCATAGATTCTGCCTGGAGTGATCAGTGCATGACTTCAAGGACCTTCATCCTGTGTTAGAAAGGTAGTAATAAACCCAAATTTAGCAATATTCCTAAGAAGAGATAAAAATGGAGATATTTAATCTGGCCTCTGATCTTTCAGCTGTTTGTGTGCTGTTTCTCATTTAAAACCCTGAAGAAAGAGATCAGAGCAATAAAACACAAACCTCAGTCTCATTCTTCCTTGTTTGCCTTGCCAAACACCACTGTCACCCTCAGCAAGGTGGTCATTTCCATATGAAGATTGAAATGTGACTGAAGCTGTCACTCCATGGCATCTTCAGCTTGCAAGGTGTTCCTTTGAAACAAGTGTGTTCACACAGCAGCATCTTGGGTGATTCTAGCTGAGTGCTGGAATAATTTGCTGTAATGCTGAAACACTTTCACAAAGCTCCTTAAATGATTGCTGACACTCTGCAGAGCCAGGTGAATTGTGAGAGGACTGATGGACTCTCCCTGCTCTTTTGCTGGCACCTTTCCCATTCCTATCAGGTTGGATTCAACTCCTTCATGTGAGAGTAGAGAACTAGAGAAATGAAGAGACAAGTGAATCTCCTCCTGCTTTCACAAGCACCCTGAGGGCTCAGGGGAATGGCAGCAGTGCTCTGCAGGGCACCTTCCACCCCTTCTTCCCTCACTGTCTCTGTTCCCCCTGCAGAGCTCGTGCACAGGTGAGCACCTTCACCCAGCAGTGCAGCCCTGCCTGGAGCTTACACTGATGCTGGTGCTTGTCCTAATGCACACCTTGGATATTTAAATATTTCCAGATTTTAAGGGAAAAAAACTAATTTCATACTTACAGTCAAGTGAGGTTTGTAAATGTTTGGGGTTTAGCACAGGACTAAACCAGTTATCTGCAGATGTCAAGGTAACAATTGGAAAGCATCTGTTTCATCTTAAATTGTTGTTTCTCAAATAGCACAGTGAAACCTGCCATCCTTTGTGTTGCTGGTAGCATGGAGTAGCTCAGCAAGATCCAAACAGTGTTAGTGTATATTAGGGTGGGAATTTGCCTTGAGCAGGGATTTTTAATGTTAGGTTCACACAGAAATGCACAGGGCAGCTGCTGCTGCAGCAGCATAATAATATATATCAGCTTACATGGCTTTGTTTATGAGTGGGCCACACAGCCTCAATTTAGATAAGTACTGTTTAACTAAGCAAGTCAGAGATCATCAAATGGCCACAGACCTTGTACAGATTTTCTATTTCATAAAGGAAGAAGGTTTTTCCTTTAAAACTTTATCAATAAATATGAAATGGGCCAGCAGTAATCCTACTGCATGAGCTTAGGAGGTTAGCAAAGGACACAGGATTTTCTGTGTTCTGCCTAATACCAATACTAACAAAGCAAATAAATAATTTTCTTCATACATAGGTTGACAAACTCCTGAGAGCAGTTGCTGATGGAGATCTGGAAATGGTGAGTGTTAATGTGACTGTTGAATATTATTGAATTCTATTTTAACTCATCCAAATTGAGCAAGTTACTTGTAAATAGTATCAAGTAAAGAATGTTTTGGGTAATAATCTTATGTAAAGAGGAAATTTAGGTGACACTAGTCAGCACAGAAATGCTATTTGTGGGGCACACAACATGTAGTTTGGATTTCATCTCAAATGGACAGCTGATGGCTATAGTAATACCAGTTTCAGAGGTGATGTTCTGTAATTTGTGGTACCACCTGTCTTGACTATTTTTATTCACTATTGCCTACTTATTTATTATTCCTTAAAAAAATAAGATGGTTCCAATGTCATTCTACTGAAAAATTGAAGATGACAGGAATTTTTAGGAGTTTTGCTTTTGGAAATGTGTATAAAGCTGTAGGTATTTTTATTTTCTTGTAGTTCACAGAACAAAAGCATAAAGCTGTGTGAGAATGCAGGTTTGCTCTGTTGGGTGCATATTCTGAAAGACCTGTTTGGGTTTGGTTTGTACCAGGAGTCACAATTGCCAATGAAGCCTCATAGAGTCATCAGAAAATAGAAAACCCATGTTACAAAATATGTGCCATGTTAATACTGTTTCTCTTAGGTTTTATTCCACTGAGATGATAGAAATAATTTATCAGCTGGTAGAGCAAATGTCATTATCCTAGGTTACAATGTGACTTAATATAAGTAATTCTTTCCAAGCCAGCCCTTAAGTCATTTCAAGAAGCAGTAACATGTACAATGGTGATATTTGCCATCTTCCTGGCAGTGGTAAATGTGCAGGTATTACAGTTACCTTTTCACCCACTTTGTGAAAATCTAAACTTCATCAAGAAAATTAAGTACAGTGCTATAACTTGCTGGAAAATTAGTATCTAACACTGCTCAATAGATACCAGCAATGAAAAGCATATAGAAATCCAGTCTGTGCATTCAGTTGACAGAATCACCTTATCTCCTGTGGCTTTACACTTCTCCTTACTGAAGTTCATGTGAAGCTGTTCATAGAAGGAGGATCATCCAGCTGGATGACAAAGGTTACAGATTGCCTATCTATTAAAAAACCAGGGGTATTTAAAAACTCTGACCTTATTCTGACAGCCTGAGGTCTGTCTCCATAGGAACAGCCACAGCAACCAGGTCATTAGGGCTGCTGTAGATTTGTGCTGTGGCAGCCAGTTGAGCTTTGTAATAGCAGGCATTAACAAAGTGCTGTGAAACTGGAGAATTTTAAAGAAATAAACAGGTATGATGTGATTATGATGTGATTGGTGTTGTCTCAGCATAGCTACTGGATTTGGTGCTCTCCTTGTACCCAGTCTGTCCAGTGGAAAGGATGTGTGCAAATTTACCACAGAAAAAAAGAAATCTCTTGTCTGAAATAAGTGCTGTGGAGCAGCTGGAAGGTTGGAGGGAGGGTACAGAGACCCAGAGTGCTCAGCTGAGTATTCTAAAGTAACCCAGCAGTGTAAAGAACCTTCCAGGTGACAAGTTACCTGGCACATGAGACTGGACAATCTCCTGAGCTGGTTCAGTGTGTGTCTGCTTGAAAGTGTGGTTAATATTTGGACAAAAATACATTTAAACCAAGAAGAATGGCTACTGCAGTGCAATTATAAAGAGGTGGGCACAGGAGCAGTGTGTTCAGGTTTTTGGGAGACCCTGGTATCAATGGGAGCTGTGCCCTGGATAATGAGAGCAGCAGTATTGGGCTGTCAGAGGAGGAGGGGAAGTCGATTGAGAGAGTCTTGGTGAGTCTGAGGAAGTGAAGTGACAGTTCTGCTTATTTTAGACATGTACAAATGTAGCAAGTAGTAAAGCTTTGCTGAGCTGGCCTCCCAGAAAGAGAGGCTTGAGAGAAGATTCCCTTTACTCAGAGAACAATTTGCAGGGAAAGCAATGTTCTGTGAAAAACATGTCTTTTCAGGCTCAAATATGTTACCATTCAGAATCAGGTGTAGGGCCCTTCCTGGCTGTCCTAGGATTTGTTGTGGCTGCATGTGTTTAAGTGGAATAGGACATGGATGTGTTGTGTTCCCAGAGCTCAGTGGTGAGCAGCAGAACCTGTGACAAGTGTGAGAGTAAACAGAGTGGGAGGAATGTCTCAGAAATCCCACCGTCCCCATCCCCTTGGACTAGCAGCTGTAAGAGCTCTTGGCTTGGTCCAGTAGGAATGGAGACTTAATACAGTCACTGCTAATTCTAAAATGTCTTTAGTGAAATGTAGATTAATGACTTTCAAGATAAAAGTGTACTGCTTCAACAGCTTTTTTGTTGTTGTTAAATGAAATTAAATGTAAAATTTACACGCCCTAAGCATCACTGTTTGCAGGTTGCACATGAATGCCCTGAGCCCTAAGACTTCCCTGAAGGGCCTCTCTCAAAAGTGAGGCATTGTGCATTGAGGAGAAAGGAAAACTGTCCAACTCCTGAGAAGTGACAGACCTAAGGAAAGCCAGTGCCCCTGCAAAGTTCTGGGTATCAGTTAAATGTTGTTATCCTTGTCATTCCTTATGTTCCTTAAAGCAAAAAATGAAACAAAATTCACATTGATACGAGCTGGCACAAATCATCTGAGCTAAAAGGATTTGGAGTGTTTGAGAGTGGGTGAACACTGAACTTGTGATTAGGCAGCAGGAAGTCATTTATAATTCACTGCTGTACTTGGAGAATTCCTAGCTGCTTTGTCAACAATAACACTTGATTTTTTAATTTGTCTGTGAGCAGCTGATGGCAGGAGGTAGCTGTGTGCTCTCCTTGAGATACTCACAAGTGTATGTTTGTTCAATCTGACTTATCTACACGCAGATCTGTTAGGACATGGAACTTCTGGACTCTGTAAAGGACTTGCTTTTTATGCCAGGTCCGTTATCTCTTGGAATGGATGGAAGAAGACTTGGAAGATGAGGATGACACAGCCAGTACACAAAAACCAGAATTCTGCCATCCATTATGCCAGTGCTCAAAATGTGGGCCAGCACAAAAGGTTGGAATATTCTTTCTGTAAAAAGAAATATTCTTGTAATGTAAGTTTTAGCTCCAGGGAAATAGCCTTCATATTGCCCAGCACCTCTGTCTCTCTGTCTAAAAAGCAATTAACTAAATACAGATTTTTACACTTCATCTGATGGTATGAAATTGTTCTTTTTTTAATTGAACTGTTGAACATTTTGGATACAGGAACAGCGTTCATGGGCTTGCTCAATGTTTAAAGGATTGAGAAAGCTTCATAATTCTTTTTAGGGTATGTGGAGTGCTGTCAGGAAGATTTGGGCAACTTTGAATAAAAATTCTTTTCTAAGCCTCTGGTTCTCTTTAGTTTACACTGCTACTGGCACAGCACATCTACTTACCTGTTAGTAATCAGTTCAGCAAGGAATACCTGCTAATCCCAGAATCCATGTAATGCTGATAAAGTCTTTTTTTTAATTGCATGGCATCTTTTCTACAAGCCATATCTAAAGCCTCTTCAGAGATTAGATATAATTATAAAGACTTTCTTTTCAGTTGTAAAGATTTCCTCCCCACTAATTTACCACACTCTGTAGAACAGGAGGAGGCTTTACAATACACTCCTTTTATGGGGGGTTTTTTGGTTAGTTGTTTTGTGTTATGTGGTTTTTTTGGGGTTTTTTTTGTTTGTTTGTTTGTTTGTTTGTTTTGGGGGGGGGAATTTTTTTTTTTTTTGGGTATGTGTTTTTGATTTGATGGTATTGTTTTAAATATGGAACAATCCCAGCTTTTTGAAAACAGAAATTCCATAACTTGCATTCCAGGAGGTGTCTGAAGGTGTACATGACTGGATAAGTCACTGCAAAATAAACCTAAGTGCAAATTTTCAGTTTATTGGCTTCTTTGGGGTTAACAGCACTGTGAGATGTCTTAACTTCTAAATTCCCCACTGCCACCACAGGTTTATTTTGTGCAGGCTTAGAGTGTACAGTTCTTAAATGCTTCACATTCACACCATGCATTGTTCTCTGCTAAGGGGTGTCCCTGTGCCCTCAGGACAGAGATCATGTGCTACAGATGCCAGAGCTCCAGTCCATAAAGCTCATTTTATTGCTGACAGGGAGGGGAATGGCATCTGCTGTGGAATTTATTTATCTCCTGAATGAGAAGAAGGAGCCTGTTCATTAATCCCAAGCCCTGTGTTGGGCAGGCACACGTTGAAAGCACAGAGTGAAAGGTTGTGCACCACTGTAAATGTCAGGCAGCCACAGTTAGCAAGAGGAGTGAAAGAGGATGTTCTGTACTGCTGGGTAAACTGTCCTCCAGGTGCTTTCCTTATCCTGGCTCCCCATGGGAATCTCTTTTCTGGGCCATTCTTGCTTCCAGATGAATTACATTAATTTTAGTTTGTATCCTTATTACCCCAAGCTTCATGTAGCATTAATAGGTGTTTATTGTCTGTCTCAAAGAACATAAATGTCTGTTAAAATGAAAGTAACTCAGTAGCACTGCCCCATATCCAGGATGAGCATCCTGACAGCTGTATAAAAACTTCCAGTTTAATTACATCTCAACCTGTGCTGCTTTAGCTGCTTTTTGATATCATGAATAATTTGCCTGGAATTGCTCTTCATGAAATTATCATGTTGGAAGACAAGAGATAACAATAAAAGTAATTTTCTGTTGAAGAATACCACCAAGCTGCTCTGCTTTTTCTGAAAGCCTCAAGTTAGGCTCTAGCAGAATCCCTTGTAATACCCATCTGCCTGCTTTAGATAAACCCAGCAGGTATTTGGCTATTTCATCGATTCAAGCATGATTATTGTACATCTTTATTGTATGTTCTCCTCCACAGAGTTTCTCCAGGAGCTGTTCCAGCGGGCTGGGGGTGAACGTTTCCAACCAGGAGGGTCTGACCCCGCTGCACGTGGCCGCAGTGCACGGGCACGGGGAGCTGGCAGCGCTGCTGCTGCGCCACGGCGCCGCCGCCAGCGCCAGGGACGCGCAGCTGGCGGCTCCCCTGCACCTGGCCTGCCAGAAGGGACACTGCCAGGTAACCCTGCCACCTGGGAGAGCTGCCTGCCTGCTCTGCTTCTTGTTCATCTCTGGAATGTTGGCCTGCTCGCTCCGTGTTCCCACAAGAGAGTCCTCGGGGGCTTTTGTGCTGGGAATAAAAATCTTGTCGACAAGTTCCTGTTCTGGAAATGATGCTGTCCAGCTGTACCTGTGTGTTTTCTCTACTTTGACCAGCTAAAAAAGTGTCAGTCCTATGGACCAATAATACACCTTTTAGTGCAGCATGTTATAAA
>WEIU01017021.1:427389-440630 GCA_013389925.1 Aegithalos caudatus | reverse complement strand
TTCTAGTGTTGTTCTACCTTAAAATCAAACTCTTCATTTCATATCCAACAACAACAGGTGTGGGCCTGATTTTTCTGAATCTGAGAAATTTTAGCCTCCTCAGAGTGTTCCCAAGGGAGAGTCCTTAGGAGGATTCCTCTCAGGACAAAATCTTGTAAACAGTTGCTTTTTCTCAAAACAACTTGTACAGCTGTGTGTTTGGCTGTGTTTTGAGCTTCACCAATGTGACTAGAGAGGGAATGGAACCTGAGATGACAGCTTGTCCAGTAGTGTAGTGGCTAGTCACATTAGTTAAGCTAGAAAGACAGGTACAGCTGTACAAGTTGTGTTGAGAAAAAGCAATTGTTTACAAGATTTTGTCCTGAGAGGAATCCTCCCAAGGATTCTCCCTTGGGAACACTCAGCAAGCAAGCTAAAATTCCTCAGATTCAGAAAAATCAGGCCCACACCTGGAGAAATCAGCAACAAGACCAAACCAGGAACAGAGAACATGAGTGTGGAGGTTCTGGGTTTTGTATTCAGTGTCTAAAATCTCCAGATGGAAAGGGGAACTTTGAGCTGAAATCATTTCAGTAGACACCTTTTCTTTATAAGTGACCTAAAATCCTGGTTTAATGCAAGTGGTGTAAAAACCTTCTGTCATGCTTCAAACGCTTTAAGCATCCCTTGTGCAGCTGAATCTTCTCAGTGCATTCCTCTGTACCTTCTTCTCTAGGTTATGTTTGTGTCTTGGTACCTTCAGGAGCCACAGTATTAAATAGTTACTGTAGTTTCATCTCCTTTAATTAGATCATGAGCTGAGTGGAACTTTGAGGCAGCAGATACTCGTCCCTCACTTCAAGTCAGGGAAGCAAAAACAATGAAGGAGAAGCATGAGCCCATGGAGGGAGGGTGTCAGTACAGGAGGGAGAGTAAATGAGAGGGGAAAATAACAAATGTGAACATGCAGGGGCAGAGGCAAATGGAAAGATGCAGAAAAGTGGAAAATGAGGGTTTTAAAAATAAGGAGCTTCAGCTGGAGGGCAAAGAAGAGAATTTTGGAAATTATGGGAAGAAAGGCACTGGGAAGCAAGAAAAACCAATAATACAACTCAGAGTTGTAGGTTAATTCATGGGATAATCACAGTATAAAGAACTCCTTCAAAGTGTTGTGAGTTTGGAAAAGGGTGCTGCTGCTGTGGTGGTAGGGTTTTAAGGTTTTATTAAATTAGTGGTTGTATTTGTTTGTCACACACCTCGAGTTTCATTTTCTGGCCTTTCTTATAGTTGGTTACATTTTTCTTTTTTAAAAATGGGTGTTAAAACATGAAAATTAGTCTCTAACTCAGTACTCTCATTCAGTAAGAGTAAAGTTGTTACTTCTTTCAACAGGTGGTAAAGTGTCTGATGGATTACAATGCTAAACAAAATAAAAAGGATATATATGGAAACACTCCCTTAATTTATGCATGCTTGAATGGCCACTATGAGACTGCTGCCCTATTACTGCAGGTAAGATCACTGAAGACAGAGTGTTCTGCTGGTATTTCTCATATGATATCTGCGTTCACCCAGTACTCAGGATCAGTATTTTTAATTATGCATTTCTCTGCCAAAAATACTTGGGGAAAGAAATAAGAGTTTTTGTTAAAGTTACTCCTTTCAGTCCCATCCCTTCACACAGATTTGAATTAAATATTACCTTGCTGCTGTACAGGCAGCTGTTTTTATGGAACATCTGTGTGGCAGGTTGTCTTGCCTGGGATTCTATTACATAGGGCTGGGGGTTTATTAAGTATCTCTTAAGCTTGGGGTATATCACAGATCCATGCAGAACCAACCCGAGCTGATCCATGGAGCTGCGGCTGTGCAATGGGGCACTAATGCAACCGGGCGGGTTGGTGCTGCAGCTGTGGGGCTGCTGCATGGCCCTGCTCCGTGCTGCCCTGCTAACCGTGATTTCCTTTGCTCTGCAGCACGGAGCCTCCCTGAACCTCTCCAATGCCAAGGGCAACACGGCGCTGCACGAGGCGGTGGCGGGCAGGAAGGAGGCGCTGGTGGCGTTGCTGCTGCAGCACGGGGCCCTGCGGCACCTGCGCAACGAGCGTGGCTGCACCGCTGCTGACTGCGCCGAGCCCGTGAGTCCTGCGCCGGCCCGCCAGGGAGGGATGCACTGCTGCTGGCACCGCAGGGCTGCACTGGTGCTGGCACTGCACGGCTGCGCTGCTGCTGGCACTGCACGGCTGCCCTTCTGCTGGCACCGCATGGCTGCACAGGCTGAGCTGCAGGGTTGCACTGCTGCTGGCACTGCAGGGTTGCACTGCTGCTGGCACCGCAGGGCTGCACTGGTGCTGGCACTGCACGGCTGCGCTGCTGCTGGCACTGCACAGCCGTGCTGCTGCTGGCACCGCAGGGCTGCACTGCTGCTGGCACTGTAGGGCTGCACTGCTGCTGGCGCTGCACGGCTGCACTGCTGTTGGCGCTGCAGAGCTTCACCGCTGCTGGCGTTGCAGAGCTGCACCACTGCTGGCGCTGCAGAGCTGCACCGCTGCTGGCACTGCAGAGCTGTACTGCTGCTGGCACTGCACAGCTGCACAGGCTGAGCTGCAGGGCTGCACTGCTACTGGCACTGCAGGGCTGCACTGCTGCTGGCACTGCACGGCTGCACTGCTGTTGGTACTGCACGGCTGCACAGGCTGAGCTGCAGGGCTGCACTGCTACTGGCACTGCAGGGCTGCACTGCTGCTGGCACTGCACAGCTGCACAGGCTGAGCTGCACCCTGCAGTGCTGCAGGGGCTGTCGACGCTGAGATGCCTGTTCCAACCTACCAGTGCTTCCCGTGCCTGTGAAAGCGCATGTGTTTCTAGGATAAGTTACCCCAGGATAAAAGGGATGAGTCTAGGAAGAGTTCAGCACAGGCCTAAATAAAATAAACATTAAAATCTGTGTAATGGCAGAGAGAGCAGAAGCAATGTTGGGTGCAGGCAAATGAACACCTTGCAGCAATCGGTTGCACCAGCAGCAACGTTCCTTGTCCCACCCACCATCTTCTGCCCTTTGAGCCTTTTGATTCCTTTTATCTTGCAATACATAACTCTGACCTTCCCCTTTATTAATAGTAATAACATTATATGTAATATTAAATTACACAGGATTATTTCAGTCCTTAAAGGATTTGACACATGGCCCCTGTCTTAATGTGCTTAAATGGCCTCTGAGATGTAGCTTAATGACCACAAAATTCTGTACTGAATCAATTTTAGTATGTATGTTACCATTTAAACTGAAATTGGCTTAACCATCAGTAATACAGCTTATAGTAAGAGGTCAGGACTCCAACATCATCACTGCATTACAGTGTAACTTGTAGAACATTGATTTTGTCCCTACTCAGAATGATACAACTTCAAGTTTGTTTTTACAATGAGTTACTTTAGGTGTGTTGTATTGATTCATGCAAGTATTAATTAATACAGTCTGCACATACTAAAACACTAAATTGTACTGTTGTTTTCCTTTTTCTTTAATAATGGTGAAAATGGAAACTCTTAAAATCAAGAATTCAAACATCATGAAGTTGCTGGAAGCAGCACCAAGCAGCACCACATCAGCAGAGGGAGAGAAGGAGAGTGAGCAGCATGTCAAGATAAGGAAAAAAGGTACCTGTGATATTTCCACTGGTATGAAAAAAAAGGGATTTAGGAATTCATGGGTGACTATATTAAAATATTTTATGTAATTGCTTTACATATAATAATAGAACAGTCAACACACACATCTGTGTGTTGGTTGGTAAAATTCATGTTGGTAAAAACTGGAATTCGGGGTCTTGAAGCCCAGAATTACAATCTCTTCAGAAACTTGGCCAGTTGTACTGAGCTGAGGAAGAATGTTTGCTCCTGCAACTTAAAAGTTTTTAAAATTTCCAAAAATAAATCAGCACTCTAATTCAGGTTAGCACTGTTACAGTTTTATGTAAAATTTAAAATCAGAACTGTGTTTTTTTTAATTCCTAAGTGAGGCCCAGTTGTAATTTTAGCTGCCTGTTCTTTTAACCCCCAGTGCATCCTAAGCCCTGTGAAGAAGCCGATGATCCCATAAGCAGACAACTTCAACTGCTCCAGTCAATTAACAGATTTAACAAGTAAGCAGAGAAGCTTGCTCAGTGTGTTTGTTGTTTCCCATAAGTGAAGGAGAAGTGCAGCTGCTCTTGAAGCCCCAGAGTGGGTCAGGGGTGGTTACACATGACTAGGTGGTGTGACAGTGGATGTGACATCCCCAGGCAGATGTTCTGGGCATGACAAGCTCACTGGGGTGCTGAAAATGTCTCTAAAATTGGGATTGCATTAATACTTGGTGTGCCATCAGTTAAGAGTTTCAGGTTTAAAAATAATGTAGTGGTGTTCACTCATTGGTTGGGTTTGCTCATTTCCTTTTTAAGCCTTAATGTAAATTCCATAGTAAAATACAGGGAATATGAGTAGGCTGCAGTTGTGGGAAGGTGTTGTCAGGGAGCTGCCTGTCCCTGGTGAGAGAGTTCCACCTTGTGGAGCTTCTGAGAGAGGCTTTTATGAAAGGCTTATGTGAAGACATTTCATTTCTTTCATCTTCTTCAGAGAAAAACACTTACGGAGAACAATAACAAGAGATAAAAGTGTCCCTAATTTTGACTATCACTTACTGCACCAGGTAAGTGGAAATACTTGCTCAGATTATTCTTGTATTACAGCAAATATGTTTATTTGCTCTGCTATTACTCTGGGTACATGTAAAGAAAGTTTACTAGTGGTGGTCCTTGAATCACAAAAGTTCTGACCTGTTTGCCAAATTGCTCATTTCATTATTGTTCAAACTTCAGTTGTCCTTCTATGACACCTCTAACACTTAATTCTTACTTTTAAACCTCTTAAGCCTTTTACTGCAGGCTTCATCTCTGTCTTGTTTTCTGTGTCCCATCCAGCAAAACCTAGAACTAAAAAACTCTGCAGCTTCTTGGAGCTGTGGCTTGCTTTGGCAAGGGAGACATGTTTCAGTAGATTGAAATTAGGGTTTGCTTTAAGTCTGCTTGGAAGAGGAGACTGTTTGCAAGGGTGACAGCAAACTTGCATGTTGCCCTGTCAGCTGTGACACAAATGTGTGCAAAAGATTCACCTCTGCTTGGGGTGCAGTGACACCCACAGCAGCTGCTGGATGCTGCCTTCCTCAGAGCTTGTGCTCCTTCTGCCTCCTTTACACTGGTTTGACTCTCATTGCATCTTCTGCTGAGCCATTTCAGAACACTACACCAAGGGAAAATGACCTGTGCAAAACAAAACAGTTTTTACCAGGTTAGTCCAGCAGCTGCCTATCATTAGACTGACACAGCCTTGGAAATGCAGACCCTGCTGCTCATGGATATTCTTCCTTTTCCTATAGCCCTTAGAAGACTGAATATTTGCCAAAAGCCTTGAGAACGCTAATTCTATAAAGCTGTAATATTTTATTAATTCTAAGTGACAACACTCCACTACTTAACTTGGAACTTATATTTTATAACTGGATCATTGAAGGCAGTGTGGTCATTGCAGTACACAGGTGTCAGAAAAAAGCACTCCAGCCCTGTTCTGTGGTTGTGAGTTCATACAGCTGTGGTTGAACTAATTCATGAGTCCACAGAGCTTGGAATTGTCAGTGGATTTAAATGTGCATAACCTCTGTCTGCAGCTTTTTCAAGATTGTTGCCATTATTTCAGTAAAAAAGTTACTTTCTCCTTTAGTTCTTGTCTTAGAAGAACTGCCATTAGCATGCTTGGCTTATCTTTATTTCTGCTGGTTAACATTTGCAGCGTGGCCAATAATCCGGGACAGCCACCCACTCTGTACAGGAGAAACAGGAGCAGGTGTGGAAATGGAAGATGTGAATAGTTGGAAGGACCAAAAAGAGGCACTAAGGGGGTGGGAGGGTGGGTGTCTCTTCCCTGCCAGGTGACCTCTGGAAGCAGGGAAAACTGCCTTTGCCTCAGCAGTACCTGGCCTACCCTGCCTGTTACTACTTCCACTTTTCTTAATAGCAAAAGAAATGGCTGTTAATTTCAAGTGCATTGAGGCTTGCATTACAAAAGGTGTTTAGAAGAGTTGGGATGATGTTGGGATAGTGAGGTGAAAATAAGTTTTGGAATGTGTTACGTTTTCAGGTCTGGTACTGATGGCAGGTTTGTTTTCTCATACGTAGCCCAAATATAATTACTCTCTTATAAAGTGTGCTATTTTAAATCTTGGCTGTGTTCTCAGTGTCGTGGAATTCACGTGATAATAATGTTCAAGAAACGACGTATTAATGGTCCTTAATGAAGAAAGTAGATAATGCCTTTAGATAATACCCTTCTTTGTCCTCACAGATGGCAATTAAAAGCTTTGATAAAAGCAAGTTAAAATCTGTTGGAATGCTGGAGCAGAGCAGAGGTCAGGTGCCTGACACGGGGTGCAGCGGTGAGTTCGCGGACGATGCTGATGACACGGCAGCTCCTCCCAGGACTAAATTACTGCAGCGCAGACACACGCTCGGTGTGGCACTGCCCGCCGAGGGCAGCGACAGCGGCTCCGCTGCGGACACAGCGCTCCCGCAGGCACGGCACTGCCCCGCCCCGGGATCCCGGCACTGCCCCGCCTCGGGATCGGAGCGCTGCCCCGCCTCGGGATCGGAGCGCTGCCCCGCCTCGNAATGTTCCGACTCCTCTGTTCACGTTGGAGGTGACCACACAGCCGGGCCATTCCTGATCTTGCTAACAGGGACGTAGCGGGATGAAGACAGCAAAATTACTTTCCTGTTCTGTTCAGCACTTATTAAAAAGTTCTATGTAACAGTAAACCAAATGAAACCCTGTATTGTATTTTTCAGCCACCCACTTTGTTTTAAAAGTCTTTGAATAATTTTTGCATTTTCAGTTTTTATCACTACATTCAGAATTAAATATAAATATATTTATATATATATAAAAAGATATATTGGATAACAAGATATTTATTGCCAGAGCTAATTGAAATGTCTCTATTTTTATTGTAACGTTCCAAACCATTATAGTATATATTTCTGTATATTTCAGTAGCTGGCCAAACAATATTCCATAACATCTGCATTATTAATGTGAAGGGATGTAATCCTTGCTAATCTCTCAGCAATGCTCCCCTGTACTGGAGCTGTATAAGATCAGGTTCTTACAGAGGAGCCAAGATACTGGGGAAAAAGTGGAGAGCCCTTTAGACAGAGCTAAACTTTGGGCTTGCTGTTCACAGCCTATCAAAAAGCAGAAGCAAGCACAAAGGTGCAAGGGCACACAAAATTCAGTTGCTTTTCCCCTCCCCTAAAGCAAGGTAATGCAAAAATGCACAAGTATTCGTGATTCTGAACCAGGGCAACTTGCACAGACAAAGCTGCTTCAGAGCCTGCCCTGAAAAAGGTGCAATTCCCCTTATGGAAGGTACTTCTCCCATCAGGGAGCGTGGCTGCAATAGGCCAAGTCCTGCCCAGGGTGAGCACTGAAGAACTGACAGCTCACAGGGAACCACCAAGGGGCTGCTCAAGTTCATTTTCTACTGTTCACTTATGGGAGGAGAAGGTGTAAATAGCACAAGCCAGGTTTTGCAGTGATTTTTTTATTCTTGGCTCATCACATCCAGTTTGCATTTTATTTCATCAACTGTTTGTATTGATAATTCTTTAACTGTGGTATTAGTAAACTACCTGGCAAAATACAAAGCTGGAAGATAGAGTGGTGGGTTTTTCAGATAACTTTTTAATCTAAGAGGTAAATGTCAAATGACATTTGGATTTGAGGGTGTTTATTTTTCTAATAATTTATGAGTTCATCTGATTTTCTGATGTGCCTTGGATTTGTGCCAAATGATGGAAAGAAAAAACTAGTAAAAGAATTCTTGAAAATGCTGTTTCCTTAGAGTGCTTTTGTCCAAGCATTGAGCCTATGAGAGATCTCCTTGCTTGGTTTTGGAGGGATTTGAAGACTTTACCTTGTGTTTACTCTCGGACTTCTCTTCCTCCTACATTTACAGGTAACTTTATTAGGTTGTGTGGTTTTAGATTTATGCAGAGGTGTACAAAATAGAACTGCTAGGGAAACTAAACATAGCCTCCTTTTCTAGCTCTATATTCACATTAAAAAAAAAAGAATGTTCAGCTATTATCAAGTCAAAAGACACAAAAGGAAAGAGGCAAAACAGGTTTTTCCTTCTAGTAACACTATAAAGATGACCCAGAGTAAGTCACTGGTCCTTACCTGTAGCAAGAATAATCAAGATATTTAAGATCAAGTAGACTATCATAGATCTGATTTCCAAAATAGCGAGAATTTTGCTTGTTTTAATTGTAGCATGCACTAACTAAATTCAGATTTGTCAGGTACATAGGTAAGAAAAATCAGTTCACCACACTTCAGCTTCAAACTCAGGGTGATTTAGTCTGAAGAAATTTGGTACACATGTTATCACTAAAGCTAAGGCATCCTAACTACAAACAGAGAAGCAAAATGCAGTCTAAACCAAATGAAACCAAAACAACTTTCATATTTTTAACCACAGACAAGATGAAAAACACACCCACCAGTGCTCACTTGAAACAAGTTTATTCTGTTCCAAAAAAACACTGCAGTTGGAATTGTACACGATCCCGTTAAATTATGTCAGATAAGGGGGTTGTGGTGGGAGAGTTTATCAGCACATTACAGTATCAATCCTACTGATTTCCATAACCATATTCTTGAATAAAGGTACAGCACAAGTTCAGTTTTACTTTATGCATGCAGGACCAACAGAGGTGAGGAAAATGGTTTTGTTGTTTTTTTTTCCAGGTAAGAAACACTCCAGCCATTTGATAAAAGTGGAGGTAGTTGTAAGAGTATGTGATACCAAGTGTCTGAACAGTGCTGTGTATGACACAGTTAACTTGCTTTGGGAGCCCAGGAACTCACAGGGAAGGGTTCAGCTGCTTGCTGGTAACGTTCTTTACACAGACTGCCTGACAGGAATCCCCTGATCAAATATGGTTTGGGTACCTTCACTCAGAAACTCCATAAGGACTGGAGAGGTGTGGCTGGCTGCACAGGCATCCCTCAGGGAATCTCCCTTCTCACACCTCTGTGACAGCCTGGGCAGACTTTAAACTCTGAGTGCCTGGTCCTGTTTCTCACTTGGCTCCTGTGTTTGGTATCTCCAGTAACAGCAAGTTAAGTGTGTGCAGTGGCTGAAAGCAGAGCTTACAGTGAGGAAGGGGAACAAAACATTCATGCTAATGAAGCCACAGGGAACCCCACACTGCTCAGGCCTCTTCTACTACAAAACTTGAAGTTATAAAATCCCCCTTCTCAGATTTATTTTATAAGTTTATTTGTTGGCCTTTTATAATAATAAAAAAAAGTCATTCTGCCTGCTAACAGCATTTTTCCAGGCTATTGTTTGGCAGCCTTACAGTAGTATTAATCATCATCCTCTTCATCAGAATCCAACACTTTCCTTCTGTTGAACTGAAATGGAATAGATAAAGTGAAGATTGAAGGGTAAATGCAGGCTGGCACAAGCCTTTCCCAGTGCATGCAGGTGAGAGCCAGCCCTGGCCCAGTGGGACAGGACAGAGCCCACAGCACCACCAGGAGCTGCACGTGTGCAGGACTGCTCTGATGGAAAGCCCAGCACCCAGCAGGGCAGGGAAGAGCTGCAAATACAAAGTTCCACCCTGCCCTGGTCCCACACCTGCAGTTCTGATGCTCTATTTTATACCATGTTACATTTAGGAAAGAAAACTCACCTTCACTGTCGTTTTCTTTTCTGTTTGCTGACTCACTTTTTCAAGTATTTCTATCAAACCTTGTTCTGTTACCTAGGAAAGTCAAACAAAATGGGGATAAACACACTCTGAGAGCTGATTAGTATCAAACAACTGAATCACAATTTTCTTTCTTACAAAAGGTTTCTAATGGAATTATAGAACAGTCTTTAAGAGCTATTTACAGTTAATTTAACTTACATCTATTATAAACATATATTTTTTAGAGTGAGATGGTTTTTAAAATAAATGTCTGTGAGAAAGAATCAGGAAACGTACTCACCTTTCCAGCAAGCTGTCCAAATCTTGCCATCTGTATAAGATAATTCTCTACTGCTTTTGCTTTGTCTGGTTTCACAAGTGCTAAATTACTTACTGCAACAAAAACAGGTTCTGTTTGTTTGGGTTTCAAACATTCTCCAATACCTTCACTAGTAACAAAAAAGTGAGAAATCTCCCTAGGAAACAATCTTCCTCATGCCATGCTCATGAAATAAATTGAAAAAGGCATGTTCATTTATGCCAGGTACAAGTCAGTTAGATTTCTTACTTTTAAATATTTACTCCTGATTAAACAACTTTGACTCTCAGTATTAATTCCTTCTACTAACTTAAATAAACCCCAAAACATTAACATAATTCAGATACCCATTAGCCTTTCCCTGGTAATCACTGACATTGCCAACTGAAAAGCTGCAGGTTTTATCTTCTCAGCAGCAACAGCATTTCTCTAGTCTGAACTCTAACACACACTTTGGAGGAGTCACTTAGATGAGTATTTTTATTAGAAAGTTACTTGGATACTCACATCTTGCACGAGCTGCTTGATCAAGAACTTGAGCTAAAATTGTGTTTCTTATCTCTGCTTCCCTGTAAGGAAAAGTGAACCACACATAAAAAGGGATTTTAAACACCTAAAATAACATGCACAGAACAGCAAACTACTGAACACTTTTGATTCATGGAAGTGGCTTCCTGAGGTCACTTCAAACCTTATATTTTACAGCATTCCCTGTCCTGGGCACTCTATGTACACTCCAGTTCCACAGCTGGCAACATCTTTCCAGGAAGCCAAGGTGAAGTTTCATACTTGCACCTTCTCACTGCTCATGATTCCATTTTAAGAGACAAAAGCTGTGCCACCCTTTAGACCCTGCATTTATCCATGTGGAATTCACCCCAAGGCAGTGCATGGCAGAGCAGGCACAAGGAACTGTCCGTGCAATTCCAAAACCAAAGTTCATTTATGTATTTAGAACTTTTCACCAAGTCTCCATGTATTTACAATATTTGATGTAAGTATGTGCAAAACTGGAGCTTCAGTTTATGAAACTTTAGTTAATACAAACTTGGACTGTGCAAAGTCAGCTCTTCAAACACTTGTTTACAATTCTCCCCTTAGCACAAATACTGAACACTGTTCCCACACTGAGCTTTGACAAAAATCATTTTGCTTTGGATTTTTAACTGGAATAGATATCCCAGAAAATTCAAATCAACAGGAAAGGCTCTTCCCACTGCAGTAACAGCCAAACCCAAATTCACCACCGAGTTGGGGAGCACCAGTTTGGGAGGAGTTCTGACCTGGATCATAAACTCCTCCCAGCCCTGAGCAGCCAAGGATTGTGCCTTTCCCTGGCAGTGGCAGTGGCAGGGATGTTGCTCCCCAGAGCACCCCACTGCAGCAGTGCAGCTCACCAGGTCACTGAACCAAGGGCAGGGGAGAAGGAGCTGCTGCTCTCTCCTGGTGCCTCCCACCCCAGCAGGGCCCAGGACAGTGTGGGAGCCACACCTGCACCAAATCTCTCATCCATTCCAACCCCTTTGGTGATTTTCCCTGCTACTAAATAAATGTGGGGCAGCATTCCAAAAAATTAAGCACTAAAAAAGGTTAAAAGTTACTAGATGCAAGACCAAAATTCAACAGTCTCATTTATACCTCTGTTTTGCTTCCTGTTGTGATGGATCAGCAGAAGGATCCTGAAGGAGAGCAGAGCAAATATCACAATCCAGAACCATCCACACAAGACACAAAGTCAGAACATTCCAGCAGCGTGGATGGAAGATAAACCTGCCTGCTAAACCTGCCCATGGATGAGATGCTGGAAAGGGGAATCTGCTGCCCCAGCACATCAGTGTGCCAGCCTCTGCTTCCCTCACAAGGCAGCCATGCCTGCAGTGGGGTCAGGGCTGCTCCTGGTGTATCCCCAGATTCCTGGGCCTTGTCCCTAGGATAACAGGCTTCCCCAAAGGCCAGAAACCTGACAAAAGCATTATAAATCCATTGGAGGAAGTTGTGGGTAAGTAAAATGAAACCTAACACATTCTCAGCTGAAATCACAGAATCACAGAATCATGGAATATTCTGAGCTGAAGGAACCCACAAGGATCATCAAGTCTAACCCCTGAAAGCAATGGAAAGTTACTGAGGAGGGTTCTACAAGAGTTGGCTCCTGCATTAAACATTAATACATATGAAAAACAAAAGGGGGCAAACTTCCAAGTCACTGTTACTGGTGATTATTAGAAGTAGGTAACAAAAAACGCCCAAACAACCTGAGATTTATATGGAATCAACACCTCAGATTTTACAGGTAACATTTAAAAGTGTTAAAACAGGATGGAAAAACACACAGGTAGGAAATGAGGCTGGCTGGAGGTAGGGGAGATCCTTCACAGGAACAAGGAAATTGCACTTCATATAAATCCATACATGGGTTGTGTCAGAGGATGGTGTCCAACTCTTCAGTGGTGCCCAGCACACGATGAGGAGCAATGGCCATAACCAAAACCACAAGTTTGACCTCAACACAAGGAAGAACTTCTTTCCATGGAGGGTGGCAGAGCACTGGAGCAGCTGCCCAGGGAGGGCGTGGAGTCTCATCTCTGGAGACATTCCAAACCCACCTGGACAGGTTCCTGTGCCACCTGCTCCAGGTGACTCTGCCCTGCTGAGAGGATGGACTGGATGATTTCCAGAAGCTCCTTCCAGCCCTAACAATTCTGTGATTCTGCGATTCAGCTCTGTAAACTGAGATGGCTGGAAAGGCTAGGAAGGTAATCATGGAGCAGTGAGTGGTCGGGACGGGAACGCTGGTGTGCCGGCCCTCCCGGGGCAGGAGCGGAGGGAGGTGGCGGCGGGAGACGGGTGCGCTCGGTGTCCCTTCCAGCCAAAGCTGCGGGCACGGCGGGGCCTCTTCCCGCTTCCCCCCGCCTCGCCTGATCCTCCCGTTCCCTCACCCCGTGCTCGGCCCTGATTTCCCCGTTCTCTCACCCTGTGCTCGGCCCTGATTTCCCCGTTCCCTGGCCCCGATCCTCCCATTCCCTCACCCCGTGCTCGGCCCTTATTTCCCCGTTCCCTCACCCCGTGCTCGGCCGTGATTCCCCCGTTCCCTCACCCCGTGCTCGGCCGTGATTCCCCCGTTCCCTCACCCCGTGCTCGGCCCTGAT
>WEIU01017021.1:416460-427069 GCA_013389925.1 Aegithalos caudatus | reverse complement strand
GAGCGCCACCCCCGCCCCGCCGCGCCCGGGCCAGGCGAGACCAATCCACCGCCGATGCCCGGCCCCTGAGCAGGGCAGGGGCAGGGGCACAGGGACGTGTCCGGGTGGGTTTGGGATGTGTCCAAGAGAGGGGGACTCCACGCCTCCCTGGGAGCCCCGCCGCCCGCAGTGTAAAGAAGTTCTACCTCATATTGATATGGAATCTGTGTTTTAGTTCACAGCTGTTGCTTCTCGCCCTGTCGCTGGGCACCACTGAACAGAGCCTGGCACCATCCTCTGGAGATACTGGTATGGATGGATGAGAGCCCTCTCACTCTTCTCCGGGCCCAGGTCTCACAGTCCCTCCTCATCACAGAAATGCTCCAAACCCCTCGTCATCTTTGTGGCCTCTGCTGGACCCTCTCCAGCATCTCCTTGGCTTTCCTGAGCTGCACCTCTTTTGGGAGCTGCCGGGAGAGGGAGCGGGACGCCAGCCCGGCGTGCGCTCTGTGTGTGTGAGGGGCCAGGACCGGAGTGCGCTGTGTGTGTGTGAGTGTGAGGGGACAGGACCCGAGTGCGCTGTGTGTGTGTGAGGGTACAGGACCGGCTCCGAATGTGCTCTGTGTGCATGTGAGGGGACAGGACCTGAGTGCGCTGTGTTTGTATGTGAATGCGAGGGGACAGGACCGGAGTGCGCTGTGTGTGTGTGAGGGCACGGCGGGGCGGGGACGGTCCCTCCGGGCTGATGGAACACCGAGGCTCTGCCGTGTCCCTTTGTGCCAGTGACGGCTACAAATGTCACCGTGGACTGGTGGCCTGGGCTCTGTGTCTGTCACGGACTCTCCGATTCCCTCTAAAAGGCAGCCGTGGGGACGCGATTCGCTGGATGATCCCACGGGAGCGGCAGGGAGCGGCGCTGCCCCCAGCTCTGCTCGCCTGGGGCTCCCCAGAAGCGCCTCCCGTGCTGAGCCCCCTGCTCCCCACTTCGATCCACCGTCCTCAGTGGGGACTAAAAGACATCCTGACCGTCAGCCATGGCCCTGTCTCTGGAATCAAATAGGAAAAAAACCCCAAACTCCCCCCAAAAGCTGACAGAGGTACTAGCCTTCGTCAGACTGGGTACAAAGACGCTGTAATAGCGTCAAAATAGCAATGCAAGAATTACTAGCACACTCATTTAATAGCTTCAATCACGTTAGAAAAGTAACTTTTTCAAATTTCAGCCTTTATTATTGGCCAGTCACACTTCTTATTAAAGCCTGTAGGTTTCCCACTTGTACTTTAAAATTTAATTTAACCGAAGAAACAACCCCAAAAGCTGCTCTACTAGGATGAATGAACCACAACTCCCTTAAAGCAACTCTAATAAAGATGTATTACCAAATATTTCTGGTCTAGTTTTAAACAGTAACAAAATGCGGCAAGTGCTTGTGCCTTTAGCAACTCCTGCAGGGAATTCAGCCAAAATTAGTAGAGTTAATTTCCTTTGGATCTTTCCATGTTGCACCCTCCAGACGGATCACAGGAGCCCACCCGTCCTGCCGGAGAACCCCGCGTCCATCCTGGCGTTGTGAGAAGCGCGTCCAGACCCATGGAAATCAGGGCTCTCCGGCGCTTCCAGCGGCTCGGAGGGCAGGACTGGGTTCGTCCCTCCCCGTGGGCAGCAGAGGGAGCCCTCGTTCTACACAACGGTGTTCGGTGCGCAGCCTTAAACCAGAAAACTAAACAAAAAATTATTGGTTTGTTGGGGTTTTTTGTTTGTTTGTTGGGTGTTTGTTGTTTTTTGTTTTGTTTTGTTTTACTTATTTTTTTCCCGTGCAGTATGTTCTCCCAGATGAAGCTTTAATCTATATCGTACATCTCTGCTGCTGTAAATTCATGCTCCATTATACCACCATATGCTTGGCTTCGCTCAGAGAAAGCTGCAGTAATCCTAATACTTCATCTCGCTTTATAGATATTTGTGTTGCGACTTTCACTGCATATTGTTTGCTCACACACTTAAAGGTTATGTCTTAATAAGTTGTTCTGGATGAGTTTATTAGCAGGGAGCTGGCAGTTGATGAGTTTTTGTGTTTTGAGAAGGTGCCGTAGTTATTGTCAATTACGATACGAGGCTCAGGAAGCAAAAGGGAGAGTTTGGTTCATTAAAGGAATCTGGAGGCAGCAGTGCTTTATGTTGTATATCATTTTTGGCTCGTCAGCTGCCTGGTTTCTTTTTCAGCTGCTCCCAGGTATAAATCATTTCCTCTGCAAACTGGGCAGCTCTCAATGCAAAAGCATGAAAGGATGGACCAAGCTTTTTCAGAATCCTGAATCCTTGGTCCATCCTTTCATGCTTTTGCATTTCATGCTTTTGTGTTGTTGAGTTGTTTATACTGTTCAGAACCTTTAGCTGGGATGCAGAAATAGTGGATTCCTGAAAGTTCTAGACACTTTTGATATATTCATAGAATTCTGTGTATCATTTATATTGATGAAGGATGGTAAACAGAAAGGAGATGCTTTAAAAAGACTGGCTTTTCTATTTTTTAAACTTAGACTCTATTCTTTAGGAATGTCAAGTAATAATGCACTATGTGTACATTAGGAATTCAGCAGAGTTCTCAGGACTACTTAAGATATGTAAAAATCTCCAGGAGATCTCTTTCAATAAGCAGGATCCTTCACAAGCCCTTTGAGACTCAATTTCAAACACTAGAGGGCTCATAAAAAGCTGCTGTTTTTTTCCCCCAAGGTTTTAATCACTATAAATGGTGTCTTTCTTTAAGTAATGCTCATATTGGCCTCGTAATCATCCTCAGAATGACACCATATTAGATTCATAACAGAATGCATGGAAAAACTCATGAACAAAACCTCTCATTCCTCAAGCAATTGTAAATAAAGCAAAATACTGATGGTTGTGACAAGCTCTGTTTTTGGCACTTTTGCTTGGAACACACACTAGAAATCCTTGCTTGATGAAATCCTTGCTTAGTCATCTCTGGCCTAAATTAAAATTTTAATAGAAATTAATCAAAGAAACATTGCTATAAAAATTGGCAAACGTTGTAACACCTTCAAAATAAGCATTGCAAGATTTTTCCACCTTACAGAAGCTGAAGTAAGATACTTTAAGAAAGGTAACATTAAAAAAAAAACTTGAATTGTGTTTGATTAGAAAGGAATTAAGAATAAATTACTGCAACAGTGGAAATTACAATCTTCAATAATTAACAGTGAATTTTAAGCATCTAATTAGTAATTATACAATAACATTGTGCCTGTTCCAAAGCTTACTGAAGCCATAGAAGATTTCCCCTTTAATTTCCATTGTCCCATAAACAAACACAGCAATGCAGACAAAGATTATTTGCAGTGCAACACTCTGAATGGTGCCTGAGCAGTGGGCACTAATAAATAAATAAATGTGCCATGACAAACATTGTCAGGCTGGATCATGGCTTTACAAAGATTTGTATGCAATAGTAGCAAAATGGAGTAGAATAGATTTGGAAATAGAGCAATGTCTATGTGTGAGGAGATCTCAGACTGTAGGAGTGAGAAAAGGAAAATTAATACTCTTTACAGTTTTGCTGACAGACTTTTTAACTACATTTAATTTCAAAGACTAAATAGCAAATGTTTTATAGGAACACAATCCATACAGTGCCATCAGATGTGAGGAGGACATTCAGGTGTTTCCTTATTATATATATATATATATTTAAAGTGGGATACTGAATCTGTGATAGTATCTTGCAGATTTCAGTAGGAGCTAAATTGGTGTTTAAGTCCAACCTGCAAATTACTTGAGTTCATGTGTAATTTTCAGTCCATTGAAATGACCATACATATATGTGCATATTTCCTATTTTTTTTATTTATTTCCATCACTCATTGATTTGCTCTGCTACACAGGTGTCCATAGTTATTTTAACCTGGCTGAAGCCATTAATGGGATTTTTATTACTATAAAGATGCTCTTACTCCTTAACTTTTTACAATATCTGTGTTAAATGTGTTTTTTGGTTTGTTTTGTTGGGTTTTTTTTTCCCATTAACAAGAAGTAGAGCATGCAAGCCTTTGAGTTTTTTGGCTAAAATTTTATACTTCAGGTTGTTCATTTTCCTTCTGGGCATTGTACTTGTGCCCATGGGAAGCAGCTGTGTGTAATGAGCTGGAGCAAAGCCAATAAAACAGGAACTCTGCATTATCAGCACATATATGCAGTGAGGGTGGACTGTGACTTTAAACCAATTCCTGCTTTTCTTTTGGAATTGGAATATTTTCCTCTGATAATATTTACTGTATTGTCAAAATTCTATAAGATGAAGCACTTAGTCACTTATTTGTTGGTTTGGTTAATGAGGAATGCAGACTGTACTGTTTTACTGTCCCTTATTAAAGAGGTTTTTTTTCCCATATTTCAGGTTCACAGTAGGAATTAACTTGAGTGGGACAACTGCATTGACAGTTTAGAACCATTGGATTCAGCTGGGCAGGTTAAGCAGTGCCTGTAAGAGAAAATCAGAATTGTCCTTCTTCCTTAGCTCTCCTTGCAGCTGAACATTGCTTGTTCTGAAACACCTTCCCCAGCTCCCAAAAATATCTGAACTCTGAATTACAGGGAGTAGACAATTTAGAAATATCCCTCTAAATTAAAAGGTAAGCTGTTGTAGTTGTCAATAGTATTGTTTTTATTTAGTAAAATTAGATACTCTCACTTTTATAGAAGTGTTCATTTAGGAGTTTTATAAATGTTGCTACATATAGATGTGGAAGTTTACCTTTGTTGTCCACCAGAATTACCTTTCCTTTTTAAAAAAATCAAAACAACCTGAAATAAACCCTTCTATATTCTTTGAACTCCATACCTTTGAAGCATGGCTCTATTAAAAGATACTACTGTATAAAAAAGAGATGCATTAAGCCAGCAGTTCTCTCCTGGTAGTGAATATGTACTTGCTTTAGTAACAGACATGAACTGGTGCTGTTTTTTTACTTATTTTTGGAAATGACACAGGTATGAGATGCACTGGATTTTTTTTTTTTCATTAAGTGTAATAAATAGTTGCATTCCAACTATTAACTTTTGCTGTAGTCTATGGAAAAAATATCTACTTTAAATTGTCTGGCACACTATTGGTTCTAATTATTTAAGAGCCCACAGAATAAAAGATGCACATTAAAAATATTGAAGTTGCCCACATCACCTCATTGTCTGTTCCCCCTTTTGACTGCTGTTTCACTGAGATGAAAAGAGAGGCAGGAACAAATGGAAGGCAGATTTCACAGCAAGCTGGAGGGGGTGAAATACTAGAGCTGGGAGAGCAGAGGTGAGACTGGGGTAGAAAGCAGTGCTCACTCATGTTTTACTTTTGTCATTTGCCTTTGCTCAGGCCAAGGTGTGCTGAGAGGTCTGAGCTGCCCTGCAGAGCTTTGGCTGTTCCACATTCCCATGAGCTGTTCTAGGAGAGGGATGGAGCAGAACAAAAGTGAATGTCCTAACAGAATTATGAGGAAAGCAGGGGATCTGCTGCCTGAGCAGTGCTTTACCTGCAGTTATTTCCAACAGAATTAAACAAGAGGTAGCCTGACTGCCTTCAGCTTGTCTCACCACACCTTCATACCACATGAAAGATGAATCAATCACAGAGATATCATTCCTCACTATTTCCTTGGGCTGTACAAACAATATTTTCTGTGTATCCCTTGTACAGCAGCCATAAGCTTTGGTTTCCAAATTTCCAGCATTAATATGCTTGAGTATTTTTAACATGTAAGAGGACAAAATGTAAGTTAGATAAATCAGAATATTAATTTAGGTTTGTATCACTGTTTAGCTTCTTTAATTTTCAAAGATGAAAATGAGATAATTACTTTAAAGGTGATTTCTGCCCTTGTTGGTAGCATAGCATTCTTTATAACTGACTAAACCAGGATATTTCTTATAATAACTCTTCTGATTGACACCCTTGTTAATTGTGATGTACAGTATAAGATACCTCAAATAACCAGACACCAGTCTGTCACAGTGTTTGGAGTTATTTAAACAAATGCTATTTTCAAAGGATTGTTTATAGAAACCCCCTGTAAGTACCTTTCTGTTAAATGTGCTGATGTGTGACTTCAGAGTTTGCTTCCTTCTACCTGGGAGCAAACCCCTCTCAGATCCAGGAGGTCTCTATGGAGGAGGGTTGCTCTGGCCACTGGATCTAGGTCAGTGCATCTGTGGCTTTCAGAGCTACTGACCTTGGCAGATGTGGGCTCCCTGATTTTGTGGCAGTTGTCTGCTCCAGACCCTGGGAGCCTTCACATCCCAAGCCATGGGGCTGCACTCCAGTGATGTCCTTCCCAGAACTGGGCAATCTGAAAGACCAGGTTTCTCTGCAGCCCTTTAGGCCAGATGCTGGGCAGCTCACCAGAAGCCTGCCTGGCTTCTGCTGGAAGCTGAGCAGAATGGAATCAGATACATTTTCTTTGCCAAATCTGCACATTCTGACAATGCCATTTGTTCTTCTGATTAGTTCTGCTGAGGTAAAAATAGTTTGGGTTTCACACACAGAGAAATGTGATGACCAAAACAAAAGATACTGAAGTTATGGAGAATTACACTTGTGAATAGAAAAGACAAGCAAGAATGAATGGCTTCTTTATGTTTACTGCACATATAAAAATAATTTGGAACAAGGTTTACTAAAATTTAGTGTTGGGAATATGTTTTTGTTGTGTTTTATGTACTAAATGTGAAAACAGCATTCTGCTTCTCACAGATATTTCATTAAGGCAGTATGGGGATGGAAAGTTCTGAGAAAAATGAGTGTTTAGAGAGTAGGATAAAGTAATGAAAAAAATAATTATTAAAAAATAAAAGTTAAATTACTTTTTCCGTGCCAGTCACATGTAAAAAAAAACTTTATCATGTGAAGACTTTGGAGCTTAGGAGAAGCTTTTCAAACTGTAAAGGTTTTCAAACTGTTTAGAGACATTATTAATAACGTGTTTCTATTGGTAAGCAGCAAGGCACCAGCCAGGGAAAACAGAGTTTACCTTTGGAGTGTGATTCAGTGTCAATTGATCGTGACTGTGCTGTCTGATTTCAACACACCTCAGGCTTCCCTTTATGACATGGCTGCATAGCTGATTTAATTTGATGTAAGTCATGTAGGAGGTGTTTCCAGTTGCATAGGTATGTCCATTTAGGTACATTGTAATTAAAACATTTTCTTTAACCTTCTCGGACTTGTATATAACACACAATGCTTAACAGCAAAAAGGGTCTTCCAACTGGTTGAAATAAACTGGAAATTAATTGTTATAAAATAATGAAAGATACTGAAAATGTCACTAGATTTTTTGGAGGAAGAATTCTGCTTTTAGCATGACAGAAGGTGTTTCTTGCACTCATTTCAGTGCTAGATTCCAAGAAAAAATTGTGACTTATAGAGAGAAAGCTGCATAAAGAACTAGCAAGGATTAGACAACAGCAGCTGTACTTCTGAATAATTTAGGTTTAATTTGCAAAATTATACAGGAAAGGATTATCACTTGTACTTGCATTTGAGAAAATGGAGCTACAAGTGTTGTTATGAAAAATGACAATGTACAAACCATCTCAAATCACATGGGGGCTGTTGTGTCACTCTGGGCTGGATCCTGCAGAGCCGCTTGCCAAGACACTTGTAGAATCCTGAGTGGGGAGTAAATAGTGTAGGAAGAGCTTCCTTTGTCTGGATATGCAGCAGAGCAGAGCCCTTCCTGAAGGTTTAATCTTGTGCTTGAGAGGAATGCCAGGTGCACCTGGTGACACATACAGCATCTTGCTCCAGAGGGGTCAATTAATTCTGTTGTGATTATATATTTACAGTTATTTATAGCAAAAGATCTTAGGGGACTTCCAGCCCCTTTCTTCTCCTGGAAAGCCAGCTATTGAGTATGTGGCAGTCAAGAGCACTCGCTGCTTCAGGCATATTTGCCTTTTGATCAAAAGCAAAGTTGATTGTCCCACTTTTCCCTAAGCCATCCTGCTCTTCAGCTACAAGGTATGTGTAAAGCAGGAAGAATGTCTTGTTCTTCTCTCCTGCCTCAATATTGACACTGCAGTCCCACAAGGTTAAGGCAAGATTTTCCTCAGAATGTTTCCTGCTCATATTTCAGAGGAATTCTAATTTGTAAACAGCAAATTCTGCATCAAATGCTTGTCATGAGGTTTCTGTAAAAAATTATGTTTATATATAAATCACTAAGTTACAGACTGTTACAATTCAGTAATTTTCACACATGAATCCATAACATTGACAGAGATTCTGATTTTATCTTGGCCTTGCCATCACCTGGTCACACAGGTGAACCTCAGTAACCAGCAGGTTGGTTAAACCAGATGCTGTGTGTGACTGGGAGATATCTGTGGTCATGTGAGATCTCTGGAAATGATGCTCACCTGCACTCCAGGTTTGCAAGAATCTGTGCAGCCTGAGCCTGGGCAGGAAATTTATTTTCAGGTATGTAGGTGTACCCTGAGGGTTGTAAATCCTGGATTTTCTAGAGAAAAGAGGGAAACTTCAAGTTACTGTAATAAAAGATGTGCACATGTAATAAAAGATGTACACAAGGCAGGACAAAAAAAAAAAAAATCTTGCTTTAATGCAAGAACTTGTGCATCTTGACAAATCCAAATTTAGAGGTAACAGAAAAAAAAGTTTTTGTAAATAGGAAAGTGGTCTGGAACATTCTGAAAACCCTAATGAGACCTCAGAGAGCGCTGTTCAACAGTCAGGAAAAGGAAGCAAATGATGTGCAAAGTTTATTATATTCTAGATGTCAACAAACTTGTGAAGTAGAAGACCTGAGGAGTTTGTACTGGAAAGCCACCATGGTCAGGATTTCTGGATGTGGGCTGAAGTCAGAGGGATTCTGACTATTCCATATCCAGTGCACCAAGTCAGGTTCCCACTGATTTGCAGAGTTGGTAACAGGATTAGAGAGTCTCAAGTATTTCTCCATAAGGCAGTGAACTATAAAACAACATCCTTTTGTTTTTTTTAATAAACAATAATATAAGGTCTCTATTTTTGTCTAAAAAACCTTAGTGCAATCTCCCAGTTTCCTGCCTTCAAGCTGATTAGGATAATGCAGGTTGAGTTCTACATTTGAAACTGAGAATGAGGATGATCTTTAATCTGTTAAAACCACATGTGTTTAAATTACTTATCTGTTGAATTTCTGATGCAGACGTGAAAGATGTTCCTTGCCATAGTATTGTTCCTGGTATGTTTTTACAGAGGGAACTCCTAGTGGATGTAGAAAATGAAACTCACTAAAATGCTCTCACAAAATTGTTTGATCAATTACTAATTGTAGATTCCTTATAGTATCCTACTAATTAGGAAACTCTTGGAAAAAATCCTTTTATCTTGAAGCCATGTAAATCTCTGTGACCAAATTAGGGATTCTTCTCATTCCATTCTTTATTGCCCTTTATATACATATCCACAGACCTCAAAAATTTTCTATTTTAAGGCCAAAAAGGAGTCCCCACAAAAGTATTGAAGATAACATCCCCTGCAGGAGGGTGCTTTTATAGAGACATTTCAATGGGCAGTGTAAATTGAGAGAATATATTCATGTATGAAGCTGCTGATTTGTATCTCCTTAATTGCTGGCAGGATGAAATGGAGGAGGTCACTCCCGTTGGTAATACTAGAGCACTTGGATTTTTCCATCTGTCTCCCACAGGCTTCCTACTCAATCCTGGACTGCCAATTCCCCAAAAAGGTAACCAGTTTCCCTAAAGGGCTTACAGCAAGGCACAGTTTTGTGTCTAGGAACTTTATCACAGTCTTGGGTGGCACACATAAGGGAACTGCATTGTTTTATGCAAAATGTAAACATTATTCAGTCTCATGAAGTTTGAGTAATGTGATCAATATGGAGTATCTTTCATTTTGCTGTTCTTTAATCTTAAATGATTCATGTACTACATAAACACCGCCAATTCCCATTTTATAGTGTGTTGGACTTTATTCTTGAAAGCACTGATCTGTTTTGAAGAGAAATTGCATAATTTAGTAACTTTTCCTACAACATCCCTGATTTATGTAGTCATAACATGGCAAAATTTAGCTTTATTGGGTTTTTAGTTTTACTCCAAAAATCCAAAGAAGCAAATAAATGTTGGATTATATTTCTCTCTGGTTATCACCAGAAACATTCTTTAGTCAAACGACATTTCCTCAAGAATTTTTTTACCTTCACAAATCGGAAGGTATAAGGGAGCTGATTAATTGTGACCCAAGATGCAGTTTTAGGTCAGTGACAGCGCTGAAGTACAAGCCGAGAGCAAAACTGGCATTTTAGACTAGGTAGCTGTCTAGAAATCAACGATTAAATGTTTTCAGGGGACACCGGAATACTGCGAGAGCCTGTTTGACATGCGACAGACCGCAGGACATCACCCGTGCGCTGCTGCCCGCGGACGCAGAGCTCTGCTGCTGGAGGAGGTAAGGCGAGGGTAGATTGTTACATCAGCGGGCTCATTTGGGCAGCCGGCGCAGCGGGCACCTCCCAAAGCGGGCGCACGGGACGGTTCGCTCCGGAGCGGGGAAGGCAGGGCGGGAGCGGCCCCGCGTGCCCCGGCCCCTCCCCG
>WEIU01017021.1:319401-409921 GCA_013389925.1 Aegithalos caudatus | reverse complement strand
TTTTTCTCAAGATCTAACTAAATTTCAGCACAAATTTGACAATTTGATAGAGCTAATAAATTATAGAACATACAGGCCAGGTTGGATGGGGCCTGGAGCAGCCTGGTCTAGTTGGAGGTGTCCCTGCCCATGGTAGGAGGTTGGAATGAGATGAACTCCAAGGTCCTTTCCAACCCAAATCATTCTATGATTCCATAATGATCCAAGGAAGTACAGCAGGCTCTGTTGGTGAGGCAACTGGTTGTGGTGGCATTTTTACCTTTTTTAATTGTTTTTTTCCTCCTTGCCCATGAAAGACTACAGAGAAACAAGCTGGATTTTCCCCAAGAAATTCTAAGGAAAATTTCAAGAGAGCTTCTCATCTTACAGTGGCACAGGAGCTGCTCCTGCTGGAGCCAAGTTCTCTACTTATGATAATGCTTTTTGGCAGTCAATAGTAATTCATTAAGACACACATTTTGTTATTTAAGGATGTCTGTTGTGATTATTAATTTGCAGTCATTATTTCACATCTGGGCATGCTTGGTTTCCCTGACTGCCACCCTCAGAAGATTGATGCCATGCTGGAAAGTCCCTGATAATGTGGCCATCACCTTAATGTCTTTTAATTGGTTATTTATGCTAATATCCTTTCTGCTATGATCATTGAGCTCCTCTGATGCTATCTTTACTTTTGTTTTCTGGTTAGCTTTAACTCCTGTTTTAAAAGCTGTATGATGGTAAGGAGCAGAGACATGCCAGGCTGTCATTATTCTGTCTGCAAAAAAGATGAGGCATATTAGGAGAGAACGTGGGCTGTCCCCAGCTTGAGCCCATCAAAGTTATCTCTTTAGAAGGTTTATGTTTTATGAATGAGCAAACTACTGTACTTAAAAGTAGCCCATCATATACCTCAGGAATTTTCAGAAATGACAGTAGAGAAATGTTTGTGCATAATTGTCCTATTTTTTTGAAGGATATACACTAGGACTGGGTACAATAACCAGTAGTTTTTATCTCATGTTATGGTATGAAAATGGGAAAAGAGATTTCTCCTGATTGCAGCTAGAGGCTTAGGGCATTAAGTTGGTTTTTTTTTTTCTGAAAATGTATCTTCCCAAACCCTATGTCAGTAGGTATTTTACATGAAGACATATTATAGAGTGAGGTTTTAAAATAGCACAGTATGATATTTGTAGAGAGTCTTTGAAACTTCAATATCCTCTCAACCAACTCCAAACATTTAAGTTGGAGTAATCCAAACAAAAACGCCCTGAGTTTTCCAAGAAAATTGTCTGTTTAAGATAAGAAGAGGGAGCAACCTAAAAAAAACCCCACAAGCCATAAAGAAAAATACCAGCTTGAATACTTAATTTGCTGATGGATGTAGGGCAGTATGTAATAGCACTAGTAACCTCAAGGCTTGCAAGACTTCTAACACTCTCATAATCTCCTTTTAAAAATAAATTGTAATGACCTGAAAATGCCAGGAGCAACCTAGCTTCTCACCCATTATTTTTTAATCATGATAATATAATACCTCTTCCCTCAATACATTCAAGGAATGTATAATGTTTGTCCACAATTGCAGAGACGTGTTCAGTCAACTCCATATTCTCTATTGTCGGTTTTTTAAAATCAGAATGTCTGGCATTGTCAGTTTTATCAATTACACTGATGCAGAGAAGCCTACATTTTTAATGAATATAAGGATTTTATTTTCAAGTCTCATCTTATAGAATTATCCATTGGATTTTTGCGAAAAAAGACAGTCATGTAATCCTAATGCAATCAGAAGTCTGAGAATGCATTGGATTTCACAGATTGACAGCATCTTTTAAAATTTGACATGGTGAAAAGAGATGGGTTTAGAGGCAGCTCTGACCTCCAGCACTGGAGGCTGCAGGCAGACTGTTTCAGCAAGCAGGATTTTCAAAGCTTAGTTTAACCAGAAGCTCCTTCAAAAGTTGCTGTTAACTGAATGATTAAGTATTAAATCTTTTGCCTTCTTCCTGCCACCTTTGGTGTAACTTTATTGGTAGGTGGGGGAATATTTTTTTTCAGTTGCTGTATGAAATGTCAGGATTTATCAGTTTGCAATATCTCTCTGCAAGCCAGCAAACTTTTCTAAGCAGCTGCAACAGCAGGTTGGAGGAACTGGCTTGTGTTACTTTATGTTAAAAACCCTTCCCAGAAAATTAATGGTCACCATCACAGGAGAGATTTTTCAGACAAACCTGAATTCAATAAAGCTGTAAAGAACCTAAAGCAGAAGAGAACCATTAACCTATTAAGATACCTGATTGCTCTTTGTAATTTTCAGTATGTTCAATTTTGACAAGGCTTACCTGGAACTGTCCCAAGAAGTTCATGATTTTGAGATAGCTTTCCCTTCCTAAGTTCCTCTATATATCCTAAATTTGATGTGAGAAGTGTAATCCAGTCTTCCTAGAGAGTATTACTCCTACTTAATATGAGTATTAAGGCTTTTTCCTTTTTGTTTGTTTAGTTCTTGTTATTGCTGTTTAAATGTTTTAGTGACTTTAGCTACTTTTTTACTGACTCATTACCATTTATTAACATTTTTTACAATGAGTAAACTTCCCTGCTAGTTACTTATTTGTGACTCTTTTTTTTTTTTCCAAGGGATGAAAATTATGAGTGATGACATATCACATATTTCCTGTGAGCAGAAGCATGGCCAGCTAGTGTATTACCTTACCTAATGTGGCTGGATTTCAGAGCAAGGCAGCATAGTAAATCCTTCTGTTTATCAGTTTCCCACCACAGATAGGCATGAAAAATAAGCAATTATAGATAGATACCTACGATGAGGTTTCAGCAATGGATTATGAAGATCGATTTTGGTGATAGGGAATGAATTTCAGTGCTGCAGCTTTTGTCAGTAATATTAAGCTAAAAGGAAGTAATTCCAACTGGAGGGAATATCAGGGAGAAAAAAAGCAGACTTCAGGATGAGCTGCCCTAAGAAGGATTTTTGATGATACACGAGTTGACTCTAATAGGGAATTAAGCAGCTAAAGTAGGAAAAACCTCTGGACTAGAGTTTATAATTTTAGTTTTAGTTTTCTGTATAAATTGAAAAGAGCTGTAGAGGGGGCTTAGATTTGATACTGCGAAGGGCGAAGAAGTGGTGTTTGCAAATATGTGGGAAAAGCAATCTGCTTACAGAACCTGTTTTCGTTAGTTTCCATACTGAAGAGAAGTAAGAGGAAAGAGACTTTCTGGTTAAATAAAAAGATGATTTTACCCTTTGGAAGATGAAGCATTATTTTCTCTATGACTTTTAAAAGTAGTCAGTTTTGACATAAAATATTCCAGTGTTATGTTACTGTCATGCTCATCATCAGCAAGGGCCACTTTGTGTTTTGTCTCCTCTTGCTCAGCATCTGTGAGAGAGCAATTTAAATTTTTCTGTTGTCTGAAGCTAGGAAAGAAAATCTGTCAAATGCAAAATCCATGTGTGCCAACAATCTAATTAGTAGAACCATTCTTTGAGTAGGATTTCTTTTGAATGGATGACATTGTGTAAGATCTCCATGGTGTGCCTGGCTTGAAAGTCAAACTTCTAGCATTAAATATTGAGACAGTTGTAATTGGTGTTGTGTTACAAAGCAGTTTGAAAATTCTTTTTGGGAAAATGAAGGCTGGGTCACATTCCTGACTTAGGATCTCAGTAGTGGTTGACTTGCACTGCTGGATGTAGTGGCAGGTATCTCCACTGGTTGTCAGGGCTTGGGATTGGGAACAGATAATTTCAGTAGAACCTCTCTGTGTGTTTGTAGGACTTAACCCAAATCCACAGAGGATTACCAGTTTTAAGCTGTTTCTGCTAAGATTTGAGTGGAATTGTAGCATATTATTTTCTTCTATAATGTAGCAATATTACTGCACATATACTACTAATAAACTACTGTTAATTGTAATGTATGAATGCAGATTCATGGTCATGCACTGTTACTATTAATATACTGATGTACATATATAATTAATATATCTGCAAGGTACATATGGGGGGTGTTTTGATGGACAGAGGCATTGAGATACCTGAACTATAGAGGTGTATATTTCTAAAATTTCTATCCATCCACTGCCTTAAAGCACAACAAAAGTAAGGGAGAAAATTAATTTTGTCTACCTTATTCCAAATGAGTTGAAAATCTGGTTTAAGGTCTGTTCTGCAGGCAAGCAGCTGTGTCAGTTACAAAACAGAAGAGACTGCCTTTTGTGTGTGTCGTGGTCATTACAGTACAGCAAAAACTTGGAAATACTTGCTGTGCTAATTAGAACGTGGAGTTATGCTTAAAAAAATCATGTTCAGGAACATGTACTTTGAAATCCTTAATGCACTGTCCTGCTAGACATCTACATATTACACAGACATTATTGTTGCTGTCAGTCTCTTCATCACATTCCTTGTCCTCTGGCAAGTCCTTGTCCAGTCATGCTTGGCTGGACACTCTGATGTTGTTTGCACAAGTTGTCAGGTCACATTTGTAGGTCCCTGCAGAGAAGTCCAGTCCTGTTCGGTGTTTCTGCTGTGGTTTTCCCTTTGATATATGAGATGCAGTCAAGGGAAAACTTACTTGCAGTCATTTTCCTCCAGACTGTCTTTATCTGGGAGATCATGATGATTTATTCAGCATTTTTTCTTATGAATCAGATTGTCTGGGGTTGATGGAAGAGGAGAATGCACCAATAAGATCTGTAGAGTCATATCCAGTGGAAATGGATGCTGGTCAAGAGAGGCACTTAAATCCTGTCTCTTCCATTACCTGCACTGCAATTCCTGCTGACTGTCCTGACAAAATTCTGATTATTCACAGGTTTCAGAAGTAACCAACATATTGCTGGAAAGCTTTGGTCTTGCCAAAATGTCAGAATGACACTAAAGTCTCATAAATGCTAAAATACAAGTACCTGGAGGGTCATGCCCAAGTTCTTTGAGTTTTTGAACAACAAAATTTGCTAGAGCATGTGAGGATTAAGCTTGATCTTTATGCATTTCTGCACAGTTTTCTTGCAACTTTTTCTCAGTTGCAAGCATGTTCTAAGTATCAGCATATTAATTTTCAGTGAATTTGCATTGGTTAAGTGATGAAAGTGAAATTTGGAATCAGATTTATTACTACTTCTTCAATAAAAACTAATTATTCTTAAATTGGGACTTACTTTTTGACAGAGGAATACCTAATAGATAAATATTTTAAACTCTAGCAGGACTTGGACCAGAGTGAGTTCAAGGGTTTCCAGACTCCAGAGAGACAAACATCAGTAACCTCTCTACTCCTAGCAGGGTTACCAAAGTAGCATTCAAATCCTCAATAGGTCTTGCTATTATAGGGGCAGATTTTCAAAGGTTCTTAACCCAGCTTCTAAATTAGTGCTGCTACTTTAAGCCCACAGCATGCCCATGCAAACGAGGCTAACAGTGGGTATTTATGGGGATTTACAAACTTGGGGCACCTTCCACCAGAGCTCTTTGGAGAAGAGACAAGCAATTTTGACATTAACTTCTCCCTTTTGCAACTACTCCGTTTGGACACCTTTTAATTAAAGTCTTGGGAGTGTTCAAGCAGTCACTGGTTGTGTTTGGCACTCTTCATTCAGAACTTACCCTGGGGTGTGCTGCTGTGGTGTATTTTAACATATTACCAATGTCCAGCATGTTCCTTCCTCTGCATTTTCTTCAGTTATCTTGGACTGGCTGATCTGGGACTTTTGGCACACACACTCTGACAGGAGAACATGTCTATTTAAAACACAACTGGTACTATTTAGTATAGTAGTGAGAAGTAATACACATGCTGCTGCTTTTGATATATTTGGGATTTTTAAAGGTTTTTTCAGCTTCTTGTGGCTTTTTTTTTTTTTTTTTTTTTTTTTTTTTTGTGCTACACAGAGGAGAAAGCAAAGCAGCTGCTTTCATAGTGTGTGTGAATGCTGAAGGGAATTATACCTGGGTGACTACAACTGTTTTTTTTTTTTTTTTTTTTTTGCTCTCACCTCAGTGTCAGCTGTGTTTTGTGGTGGGGCAGTTTGAGTTTGTCTTTGGAAACTTTGGCTTCACAGGCACTGTTTTAAAGAACATCTGTCTACAGAAGCTGAATGGAACATCCTTACACTGTGCCTCCCACCACTTCTGTCTGCAGAGGTGCAGTAATAAATAACACACAGAGGGTCTCAGGAAGGCTTTGTAAGGCTTGGATGGACATGGTAACTGGGAATTTTGCCATGAAAATGTCAGAACACATTGCATGTATCCATGTTTAATGGGCAAACCCAATACAGGTTCTTGTGCAGGAAACTGATCACTTCTGTAATTTACTGTTTGATACATTAGATATTGGGTTTTGCTGCAGGCACTGTTTTTTCAGATGTGCTACTGTAAACTGATATTATATTCCCTGGAATGTTAGATTCTGGGTACAGGGCATAATTACAAAAAAATTAATTTGGATTTAACAAGTCAATACACTTTTTGTTGCTCTTTAGAGAAACAAAAAAGGTCATGTACTCATAGGTTTAAAATACAGATGAATTAATACAATTAACAAAGTGAACTCATGAGAGCCTCAGTGATTATCCTGGGTGACTGCTGATTTTTTTTCTGTTAAGGGAATTTTCTGGGTAAAAATAGAATGTACTCAAAGGTCATGACGGATTAAGTCTCAGGAATCTAAACTGAGAAACTTATATTTGACTTTGCCAGTCACAGCACCAAGGAGTTTTCTTTGCAACAGTCCATGAACTGATTGTTCACAAGTTGTAGATTCTGCTATGCTGAGCTAAACCTGCCACGTGCCAGCCCAGGAGCTTCTGAGTATGGAAAGCTGCAGCTCCAAGAGGTGGTGCTATTGTGGGAGTGAAGGGATAACCTCTGTCAATGCACCCCTCACCCAAAGGAACAGATTTTAGTTGGAATATGGATGTTTTTTGTAGAGGGATGTCAGGCTGCAGTAGAGAGGAAGAATGAGGACAGCAGTTCAGCCTAAGTGAACTTCCTGGGAGAATAGGCATCCTTAACAACATAGCACTGTCTACAAGATGGGATATTTTCCAGCACTTTCTACTTCATTATATACTTAAATATTAAGGTCTTTGTATTTTTAATTAATTTTAAATTAAAGCTGGTAGTTTTAGGTGGTCCTTTTTTGCATGTTGTTTCAATTCCTGTAGAGCTGTTTTGAAAATAAATGCTTGTCTGTATGTTTTCATTTATGTATAAATAATAAATCAACACTGAAATCAAGTATTAACACCATGAACTTTAAGAATTCTTACTTCACATCCATTATTAAGCTCATGAATAAGTTGTTGGTGTGGATGGCTGTTTTCACCTGGGCCATATTCCAGGCTGGAGCACAGTGCACTTGTGCTGCCTTTGGAGCCACACAGGGCTCATTTTCTGAATCCACAGGCATTAGATGTGGCCTGCATTTAATTTAATTTACTGCTCTCCTTGATATTACTGATAATTATCAGTTAAATAAACCCCCTTTGCTCCATCATTCTCCCAAGTGTCATTTCTGCCACCTTTTTAGCAATACCTGGCTGATACTTGTTAGGAGCTCTGCTCTTCCATGGGTGGGTTAACTTAATAATGGGAAAAGTGTAATAAATATTTTGTCCTCAATTTTTAAGGATCTTACACTGTTGATTTTTGGTAAATTTGATAGTTCCATTTTGTGGTGGTTTATTCTTCTGGATTTTGATTGTATGAATTTAATAACATTTAAACTTAAATAGGAATGAAAGCTACATTAGGATATCAGTGAACTTTATAGATGGGCAAGTCACTGGTTAGGGTAGACTAGAATTTTTTGGGAACAAGTATTTAATTTTCAAAATTCAGAGTTGCTGTAGCTGTGCATAAACAAAACATTTGATGCTTTTTTTTTTCCTTCTTCAGGTAAAAATAAAAATCAAACCACTTATTAGAAAACAGGTATTTAAAGCTGGAAAATTTGAGTGTGAGATTTTTCCTAAGAAGAGATGTCAGAAGAATGTGATATGGGTGTCCCCAATCTTTCAGTTCAGCAGTGCTTGTGCTGGTTGTTTCTTCCTCACTTTGTGTCTGGGTGCTGTTCATTCCAAAAGAACTTTAGACTCCAGGTTTTTCTGGATCATGTGCTAGCAGAATTGCAGGAAGTGCACACTCAGGTTGTGATGGGTTTCTGTTACTCTCATTGCTGTGAAGTGTCTAATGACTTCTTCCTTCTCCTGTGGCCTTTAGGGAAGGATTGGTACTTGGTGCACGTGTCCCTTACTGTGACAGATGTCAATGACAACGTCCCTGAATGGGCCATGGAGCCCTTCCCCTTCCTGGCTGTGGTTTCTCCTGAGGCTGCAGGAGGGACTGAAGTGTACAAGCTGCTTGCTGTGGATGCAGATGAAGGGATCCATGGAACTGTGGAATATTTTCTCTTGGAAGGTAAATTTTAACCCTCCCATTCCATGAGTTATGCCTCACTGTCGTCACTTTTTTATCCTCAGCTTTATTTTCCCTTTCTCCTGCTAAAGGTTCATAAACCTTCAGCTCTGTGTGTGAGAAAAATCAACTTTTATTGATGTACAGAAAGATTTCTTTGCAAAGTTGAATTCCTGCCCATATATATCCCTAGGGATGATGGGGGCTTGAAGCAGTCAGTAATCCCAAGGCTTTGGCAAGGGGTGGCAATGGGGGTTGTATTTATGGGACAGTCTGTGGAGTAGTTTGTTGGGTAGAGAGGAGAGTTAATGTTCCTATTCCTTGTGGGAGTCATGCTTCTCATTCATTTTTAACAAACCTTTAATGGTTTGGGTTGTGCAAAGCTCCTACAAACTCAGTGGTATTGTTTTATGTGTCTCCTTTTAAGAAACTTCAGTAATATTCATAAGTGTCTGAGCAGATGGGGAGCAACAAGTGGAGAATTTTCTGGCAAGGGATACTTGGGGTCAAGCAACAGCAAAGTTTTGGAGGATAAAAGAAAGATGGAGAGAGACCATTCAGAAGAGCCTGCAGTGACAGGACAAGGGGGAATGACAGAGAGTAGGTTTAGGTGGGATATTGGGAAGAAATTCTTCCCTGGGAGGGTTGGTGAGGCCCTGGCACAGGGTGCCTAGAGCAGCTGTGGCTGCCCCTGGATCCCTGGCAGTGCCCAAGGCCAGGTTGGACACTGGGGCTTGGAGCAAACTGGTCTTATAGGAGGTGTCCCTGGGCATGGCAGAGGGTGGAATAAGATGAACTTTAATGTCCCTTTCAATCCAAACCATTTTATAATTCAGTAATAAAGGAGAGTGATAATTGTCCAGAGAGTGAAGTGGAATTTTGAAATGCAATCATGAACGATGAATGTAATGACTGATTTCTAAGCTCTAAACAAGCTTTTGAACCCCAGTGTGCATTCTGATCCTAAGCCAAAGCCAACTTGGGAATTGACACTGCACTCTCCTCCAAATTTAAACCAAGTAAAAATGTTCTCACTGACGACAATTTGTGCACGTGTTCCTTTTAGGTGGTGAAGACAGATTTGCAGTTGAGAAGGACACTGGCTGGATCAGAACAACAGGTTTGCCACTGGTGAGGGACAAGGAGTATTTGCTGACTGTCCTGGCAGCAGACAAGCTTGGGAGCAGAGGGTCCCCAGCCCGTGTGTCAGTCGTTGCTGGCTCCCGACCGCCGCAGTTCAGCAACGCGTCGTACTCGGTGCGCGTCCCTGAGAGCCGCCCGCGGGGAGAGCCGTAAGTGACAGCTCAGAGGGCACCGAGCTCGTGTCCTGCTTTCCACTCCTGCTTGCTCTCCTCAGAGCCTTGCTGTTGTTTGTCAGTCATAAATACTGAGAGGAGTGATTTAGGTTTCTTAAAAGTGATCCAGATCCGCAGTTTGATGATGTGTTGATTTAGTCACCCTTTTACTGGGAAAAGTGATATTGAATAGTTGTGCTTTCTTGCTTTTTGATGTGATATGGAAAGGATTTGATGTTGATTGTTTCTTAATTTTCATATAAAATGCAGAATAAAAATTAGTACTGTTACATCATGAAGAAAGATATCTTTTGTGAAATAATACATTAGTTGTACGTGTCAAATTTGGAGAAGTGCTTTCTCCTCCATGTGAAAATCAGAAAAAACAGTTTTTCCTGTCTTCATCACAATGACAAACTGAGCTAAAATTTATATGCCACAGAACTTGTAATTTTATTTCTCCATCCTTTGTATAACCGTGTCAGTTGAAATACCACAGAAAATGTTAGTAACCTAAGTCCACCTGAATACTCAGTGCCTTCTTTTCCAAACTGTTTTGTTCTTACAACAAATATTTTCTTTTCTACTTGAGTTGAGAATACTTTTGTCCAGTCAATGTGTTCCTTCTGTGGCAGTTCAACTATTATTCATATTATATTATCTATGGTGTTAATGTTCAGTGTGCAACACCCAGTTTTACAGTGTCTAAATAACTAAGGACTGTTAAGATTTTTTAAAATATTAGTAGATAAGGTTTTTCTTTTAAAATTGCAATAAAATTAAATTGCACAGGCATAAAAGAAATGGAATAACGGCACAATATTATAATATCTAACAGGTACCTGCTATCTTGGGTTCAGTAATGTATAGAATTAAAAATAAAAGTATTTGTAACTTTTTATTACTATTAGAAATAGGTTTGCACAACTTAGATGATAGTAGATTAGTCAGTTGATCAAATGACTTGGTAATATCCAAAATGAAGCGGTTTTTGTGGTTATTGCATCTGAAGAAGTTTGAATGTACACAATGAAAGTGTGAAAGTTGTTTCTGTAATGTGTTGACCAAAAACAGCCATGAAAATCCATTTAGAATCCTGAAGTTCTCATATTTGAATTAGACCAATTACCCAGGTATGCAGGTGTAGTGGCTTTGGTTTGCCAAACCAGGACAGAGCTGCTGTCATGCACTGGATTTCTGGGTTTAGGATTTCCTCATTAGAGCCTGATTTAAGGCTGCTGCTGAGCAGAGAATTACCAAATCTTTCCCTTCCTTTGGTCTGCCTGTGACACCAATGAGCTACAGTTGCATGGGCAGGATGAGCCCAGGAGATACAAAGTCAAAAAAAGGCAAAAAAAGTATTCAGTTGGGTTGTTAAATGTGTTACCAACATGGCCTTGAGATTTTCAGTGCTGGCAGGAGAGGAGACGTGGCTTGAACATGCAGCCAGGGCAGGGAGGAGAAGCAAAATAATTCCTGTTGGCAGGAATGCAGCCATGCACTGGCTGAAACTGCCTGTGAGACCTCAGCACAGGAAAATACAGCAGAAACCTGGAATGAGATACTGACCTACAGCAGTGCTGTCCTTTGGTTCAGTAGTGCAACAGAGGGAAGTGACACAGAGCAGCATGGGAATGCAGGGGGGGGAAAGGAGTTTGCACAAAATGAGTTTGTGTTTTTTTGAGTGTTTTTGCCACAGGATCGTGTTGGTGTGTTCTCCTGGGAGATGGAATTCTTTTTCTTATTTTCTAAGAAACTTGCATGTTAAAGCAAGAGAACTTGAGGAATTAGTTTTCTGGTTTAAATGCTTTAAAATATTTAGTTTTTAATTTCTTCTTTTACTTCTTACTGTAGGTGTTTCCATTTGAAAGCTTTAAACACATTGGACTTCAGTGGAAAAAAGAGTGCCAGATGAGCTGAAAATATGTGTCCAGTGTAAGCTGTAACACACACTGCTCTTAGGGCCTGGCTTTTATCCTTTTGCAGTTATCTATTGGAACTTTAGGATGGTATGACTGCAGCAAAGTTACTGTGCTGTTATTAAAACAAATCTTTTTCATCTTGCTTTATCTTTTTAGTTTCCTGCCTGAAAACCATCACTACCATAGAAGGAAGTTGAAGTAGGCAAATTCAGTTGCAGCAAAAATTAAATCCTCTGTTCCTGCATTTTTAATCCTTACTGTGTTCTGCTTCCAAGAATCCTGTCTTTATCTGTTTAACCCCAAGGTGATAGAACCACTGTGTAACAAAATGCTTGAATTTGGAGTTTAGATACAGCTGTCACTGACTTCATTGAGGATACCTCTGAGCAGACCTGCAGGGTTGCACCATCATTTCTGATATGCATCGCTTTTGTCATGTTTTTCAGAATGTTGTATTATGTCCTTGAGTCCTCTCTTTTTATTTTTTTTTAATGCAGCTTTCTTACAGTCACTGCTGTGTCATATCAAAAGAAATCCCTGAGCTACAGTTTGCTCACTAATCCTGGGGGTCTGTTCAGCATTGATGGGGCAACAGGAGAGATCAGTCTGACTCGGGCTGTGGATTATGAGGGTGACCCCCACCAGTACCTCCTTTTGGTCAGGGCACAGGAGGATGAGGAGCAGTCCAGCACTGCTGCTGAGGTAGGTGTTCCCCTCTGGCAGCCTGGGTGCATTTCCATTTCCCTTCATCCTTTTGAATTCTGCACAGATTCACCAGGAGCTCCCGTTTCTCCATGCTGGCCATTCTGCTATCTATTTTAAAATCCTTTCTGTCTGTGGGGAGATGTTGAGGAGTGGTTTAAGTACTCTTAGATTTCATTCTTGCAGATGATCTAAAGGCTGTTTGTGAGGGATCAACGTGCCATCCCATAATAGATCCCAAGCCTTATCTGGTAACACATGGAAATGGATGGGGCCAAGCTAGATATGAGGTTTTGTCTTACTCTGCTTTTAACAAGTATGGGGTACATTTGAGATTATTCCACCCTAAAACAAAGGCAGGACAAAGAATTATTTGTTTTGCATCAAGAACACAAAGTGAACTCGTAAACCAAAAAAGTAATAAAAAATTCACTGATATTAAAAGCTGATGGTTCATGGTATTTTAGAAAGATGTTTGACAGCAAAAATATTTTTTAATATAGTTATTACAGTTATTTGGCTTCAGAGATTCACTGAGCCAGGAAAAGCATACTATATGAGTTTGTTCCTGCTGCAGGAAATAAGAAAGGGAACTGGAGACAGAATTATTAGGATCAAGTGTGAGGACACAGAGAGACTGGAAGCAGTATGCCAGTGTAACAAACACTGGCTGAGCACACCACAGCCTGACAGATTCTGTTCACCCTTGTGTACTACAAGATGAAGAATGGTAAAATATGACTCAAAAGAGGATTATGAGATGATTTTACAAATATGTTCAGCCTAGAGGTAGTTTAACTTGTACCTGCTTTACAGTGATACAACCTCAGTAATTGAGAGAGCAGCTGTAGTTCATGGATATCTGCTCTGCCCATGGAATACACCTCTGCCTGGTGCTCTCTGATGCAGAATGCCCCAGCTAACTGCATGAGGTGCAGCAGGGTGAGCCACCAGCCAGGCTCCTTTACACACCCCTTACTGTTGGGAGTGTAAACCATGCAACTGTGGGCTCCCATTTGACACAGGGATAAGAAAGCATTTGTAAAGATGTTAGAGGCAAATTTGTCTCTCTTACTTGGTTTACAAGAACCATGGAATATATTCTGAGTTGGGACCTACAAGGATTGAATTCAGCTCCTGACCCTGCACAGACACCCCAGCAATCCCAGCCTGTGCTTCAGCATTGTCCAGGCACTCCTTGAGCTCTGTCAGGCTTGGGGCTGGGACCACTTCCCTGGAGATCAGTTCCACTTCTATCTGATTTGTGCTGCTGTAATTGAATTCAGAACTTGGTCTTGGAGATTTATACTGCTAAAATGTAATATGCTTGGCAGTAGAGTTTTTAGTGTTACAAATCACAGAAGTGTTGTAAGATAAGATAATGGAAAAAAGGGTCCTTGGCAAGCAGATGGTCCATTTCCCTTTAAATTAATAATAAGGAATAATCAATGGAGATGAAGGGTTATTGGAAAACATTGCTGCAGGGTCAGGGACTTGGCAATTGCTAGTATCTTGGGCTGTCATGTTTCAATAGCACTCAGCAGAAAAAGACCAATCTAAGAACAATATCCTATAGCTGCTGAAGACTTCAAGGGTGTTTTTGGGAAATGCTTCCATGTGATGTTTCCAGAGCAGTGAGGTTGTTCCCTTGATTCACTTTGCAGTGTAACATTTCCCTCTTCTCCATTAAGGTTTTGGTTGTAATCACAGATGTGAACGATTGTGCCCCCGAATTCCATCAGTCGATTTACAGCAAAGTTGGTGTTCCTGAGACAGTTCCTATGACAACTGCACTTCTCCAAGGTAAGTGCTCCTGAAGCCATTTATTACCATCACTGTATTTTTCTCCCTTGCACTACTTAGAATTCAGTTCAGAAAGCAAAATTATCTGTCCCAGCGTGGGTAGTTGCAGCTCTCTGAAGGCAAATGACACCTTGTAGATTCATGTCAGAGTTATTTACTACTGCCACAGCCCAAACAATCTTGGGAAAGAGGAAGGCAAAGGAAACAGATTTTTTTTTGTGGAATTTTGAAGTATCAAACTTCTTGTGGTTGGTATTAGAGCAGCAGGCTCATAGTAACAGTCTTACTACCTTTCTTGAAGGAAGAGAGTGATCTTGGATCAGGAGTTATGGACACCTCAGCTTACCTCTGCCTGTTCTGAGAGCCCTGTGTGGGCTTGCTGCAGGAATTCTGCTCTCTTGCATTAAAAACCTCTTGTACAGTTTTTTCTGTGTGAGGTTTTGTATGGATGCTTGACAGGAAGACTTTGCTTCTTCCCAGTGAGACCAAGAACTTCAGCTTCACGTGGTGGTGCTCTGTAAAGTGAAGCAATAAAACAAATTTGTCTAAATTAAGCAGTTGTACAAGGGCCTTGAATTAGTCCTTAGCCCTTACATGAACTTTCTCTAAATCTTGAGGGGGAAAAGGAAATTCAACTGCAGGAAAATTGCTTTTCCCTAGTAAATAGGATTTTATAACCACCTACTGTTCTACTTAGTGATTTATCCTGTACTAATGGCAGTTTGTCAGTTGTCTGGTAACTGTGCATTTAGCATAGATTTTTGTAGGTTATGAATAGGATCTGACAAACACATAATGGGCATCAGTTGCATAATACATGTAAATATTCCCTCTTTAATTGCACAGTGTGTGATCTGAGTGATTTAAAGTTAGCAGTATGGGTCAGGTGGACATAAGAATATACTTCTCTGTGTGGAAATACATTCATGATGGTACAGGATTCTTCAACAAAGTCAAGATCTAGCATTTAAATTCTCCCAGGGACTTTACTTTTGTTTTTTTTTAATGAATTATTTTTGGGTAAGGGTTAGTTCACTAAAAAGCACAAGGGACAGCAGAGTTTCCTGACCGATTTCAAGCACCACGTGCCAAAGCAAGTCCTGCTACAGTAGAAATAAATGTACTTAGCATTCCAATTCACTAACTTTGGTCTACACAATGTCTTTCTCTTTTCTAACAGTGACAGCCACTGACTGTGACTCCCAGGAGAATGCCCAGTTGCTGTATTACACCCTGAGCCAAGACTTCAGCATTACTTCCCAGGGCATTATTTTCCCATCAGCACGGCTGGACTACGAGCGCCCGAACCACCTCTATGAGTTCATCATCATGGCTGTGGATCAAGGGGAAGAGCCCAGGACTGGGACAGCAACTGTTAGGATCCATGTCTCCAATGTCAATGATGAGGCACCTGAGTTTTCTCAGACTGTGTAAATACATGTTCTTCAGACTCTGTTATCTTTTAAAACTGTTGCTTTTTGAGTTTTGTTTGAAAGACTGCTCCTAGGGTGGCAACTGGCTTTGGTTCAGTCAGAGCTGAGAGCTGGACTGACAAATGTGAGCTGATATTTTGACTCTGAGACTCCCAGTTTAAAAAAAAAAAAGTTAAGAAATAGTATATAGACAATCTCTTTTAATGGACCTGGCACTTTTATTTTTTCCAATATGTACTGAAAGATAAGGTGCAGTAATTTCAGATTATATACACTTCAGGAGCACCCCATCACCACCAAAGGAAATCAGGCAGAAAAAACAGGCAATAGAGTTGTTGCCATCAGCCCCCATTCAGAGACATGGGGGAATTTTGCCTTTTAATTATGCAGTTGAAACTTAGTGTCAGCAGTCTGCATCCTTGGTTTATAGCTGTCAAAGGAAAATGCTTAGATGACACAATCCTAAATGGCAGCTGAATTACAAAACCCACAATATAAATGCCATTAAGTGGTGTTCACTTAATTTCACTTAGTTCCATGCCCTACAAACTGTATGTATATTTTTTCTTCTAAATACATGAGCCCTTTTCTTCCATAGCTGGGACTCAGAAGCATCCAAAACAATCCCAGAGGTACTGTAAACTTGCACTGATGTTAGAGACTTAGTAATGGCATTCCAGTCAGCTTTTGCACCAGCCTTTTACTCTTAACAGTAGAAGTTGCTCAGAACAAAACCAAGGCAAAGATTGCAGTGATGCTAAGCTTAGGGTTTAGCTGAACAAAACATCAAAGCTTTCTGACAGTCCTTGCTTTATGTGCAGATAACCTCTTTGGCTTCAAAATCTTGTGCCTTCCTTTTTCTAAACATTGCTGAGGAGATATGGCTTGGAAATTTTGATCTTTTGTAACTTATTATTGGATCTCTATACTTTCAAATACTAAACCAGGTTTACGTTTCTCACTCTTCCACGGATGCCTGTTTTTAGTTTGTTTATTTCTTTTACTATTCAGAGATACTGAATATTTATCTGCATCTGTTCCTAATATTTTAATCAGAAGCAAGTGATACTATTTAAGATGCTGTAAACATCTCTAGCAAATTGGAAACAAAAAACATACTTGAAAAAATTTCTGCCAGCTCTTATACTTAAATTTTACTGAAGAATATGATTAAAATTAATATTATTTTAAATTACCAAACCTTCACAAGAAGCTTTTCTGTTCTCTGTGCAATAGCAAAGAAACTACTGTTGTATGTACATGTAGATAGGCATTGAAATTGAATTCATCTCCTGGAATACAAATTATCTCAAGTTTTTGGTTAACTGAGCTTTGATTTTGCTTCTTCTTTCCTGTTATGAAAAAAATCTTGAAGCCAGAGGTAAATTTCAGACAGAATTTAGTTGAAATTTTCCATGAAATAGAATCATTGTGAACACATGTAAATTGGGGCCTGTTGAGGGACTGTTTGCAGTTAATGTTGTGCTCTGTGGCACTCATACAAACCTAGATTTTGATGATGTCCTTCTAGCCCTTTATTTAAACAGATTTACAGCCCAGTATAAACTCATGATTCCTTGCCATGAGCTCTCTTTCATCACAGTTATTCTTTATCTCAGTTATGAAATGCTTAAGGCTACCACTCTGTTTCATGTTGTCAGTTTTTACTTTCTCTTTTTTAAGAGATCTCTTCTGAACTCCTCTCTTGCTGTATTTCATGTAAAAAATATCAGGATTACTGTTCATTTGCTTTTGAGATGCAGAGTTAAGACAGTGTCTTGAGGGCTGTGACTGAGCTAAACCAGAATGATTTACTTCTCTTATTTCATTGCATATGAAATTGGGGGAAGAAAAGAAGCTATTTCTATGGAGGTTTCATAGGAAACACACATACCTCGACAACAAAAATGAAGGAAAAGGTTTTCTGTGCATCCATTTTCTTTTCCTTTAAATGCTTTGCTGTTCTCAGCTTGTGGCCAGTGTGTCCATAAGCACTGTAACCCAGTGGTGCATCTGTGTGATGCTGGACACTGCCAGCTGCAGTTCATTCTTCCAGCTGAGCTTTGGGATATCTGCTGTGGACAGCCCTGGTGCATGCTTAGCCTGACACACACTCAATCCAGTCAGATAAAATAATAAATATTTGGGACTTTGCTAAAGCAGAGGGCTTTTCTACTCCAGAGAGCATTAAGCTTAGGCTGATAATGCCTCTTAAGAGCTTACAATGTCAGTGATGTGTCTGGACTTGAGCAGAGATTTTTGTAAAACTGACATTATGCACATATCCTCCACATCTCACTCTCATCTTAGTCCTGCTGGGGCAAGGACTGCACTGGAAGTCCTTTGAGAGCTTGTGTCAGAAAGTGCTGTAACAAGAACTGCTTTAACTTGGCAAATGTTTGCTTGGAGTATGAGAATCAGGAAGCTCTTTAAAAAAAAAATTAAAAAACCCAAGTGAATTCTGCATTTAGCACAAGCTCATTTTCAAGGCTGTGGTACTGCTGGAAGTTTGGAGTGGAAACATGGGGGTAACAACAGAAAGATGTGGATGATTGGATAGATCATCAATGCTATCATTTCACTGCTTAACAAAAGAGCATCATGTCAGTGTAACTGTATTACAGAATTACAGATTCCTGCAGTGCCCTTTGAAGAGGTAGTTGGTAGGTGTTGTAAAGCTGAGTTCTCTATATATTATATCCTGGTTAAATTCATGAATGTGCTGTTGTCTGGGTTTTTTAACAGCTACAGGAGCTTTGTTTCTGAGGATGCAGGCCCAAACACGCTGATTGCCACAGTTAATGCTGTTGATCCTGATGGAGATGGTGTGACATATGATATCCTGTCTGGGAACCAGAAAGGGAACTTTGTTATTGACCCTAAGAAAGGTAATTATATAGTGGCTCTTTGCTGCTGTGGTCATAATGTTGATTCTGTTGTGAATGCACCTTGAATTTGGTCTTATTATCAAACTCAATAGTATATGCTGTCTTTGAAGCTTAATTTTTAAAAGTGCATGGAAAGAATGCATGTACTCTTATAATATTAAAAAAGGTATCATTTCCTAGAATCTGTGTATAATTGACCTCTCTCACCTGCTCAGTGTTTGCTTTCAGTCAGTAATTTAATAGAGGGGATTATTATAGATAACAGGTAGCTTAAGAGACAGTAACTTATTGGAGAATGTTATTATGATAACAGGGTGACATTCCAAAATGTCAGACAAGTATCTGAATAGAATTTAATATAAGAAATTGGACATCTGGGATTTTAAATGAAGCTTTTCTCACCCCATGCCTGTGTCAATGTCCTGATTATGCTGGTGAGAGCAAACATATTTTGGCTGAGCTTATCTGTGTTGTGCTGACACAAAATGATGTGTTTGTAGGTGGAATGAGACTACCACTGTTTTATTTCAGTGAAGGTAAAAGTATATAAAATGTGAACTAGAGAAGTATATTTTTCATATAAGGTTAAAATCATTCACATGACCAGTGTTGTTTAGCCAAGAATACTGCATGCATGAGAAAAAAAAGATGTGTGGAGAATACTTTGCAGTTTATGGCATTTGTTCTGAAATGCCATTTTTACATCTCTTTAAGTTCTTTTCAATAGTCACATATTTTCAAAACATGAAAAGAAAAAAGGTTCCCACTACATTGATGTCCTTATTAGAAAAAGCAATAAATAAGTGCACAAACACCAACATCTGAGTAGGCCAGCATATCCCTTTCAATTAAGAGGATTTATTTACTGTTGGTTGCTTGAAAAAACAGAAGAGGATGTTTTGAGATTGAAACAGGCAAACAAATTGAAATCCCATTGAAGGATTGAAGTAACTTAATTAACTTCAGGTAAACTACTTTGTATTTTGAATCTGAACTTAGATTTTCCGAAGAAGCACTGAATATATAGGAAGGAGTAAGCTGCCCTTAGTTATTCCTTCACTTTATTTCCTGGAGTTCACTTAACATGAAATTTTAATTTCAATGCAATCATGATTTTGCAATATTAATGTTAGATTCTGAAATGTTCCCAAAAATACAGCAGGTAACTTGCAAGCATTGAATCATAACCCTGAGTTTACTATGAGCTCCTTTACTTCCTTTCTGACTTAAAAATAGAGTTGCAGGTTCCAAGAGTTAAACTTCTACAGATGCTTTGGCACCTGAAGAGGAACCAAGGTTTTGAAAGTGTCTAAATGCTACAGCATTGATATACCTTGACACTTCTGAAAATCTTTTTTGTAAGAAACAGATTTTTTTGGTCAAAGCATCTTAACATTTGATTGATAGCATCTCTTGGGATTAGCTCCACAGCTTTAATATAGAAAAACACATACAGGTACATTTATTCCTTTTTGGCTAATTAATTTTATAGTATTTGAAACTTAACTTTAGGAACATTACCATTTTTTTCCAAAACACTTTTAGGCTTTTGTTGCTGAATAAACCAGTAAAAGTTTATACAGTGGCTTACAGCAGTTTCTTTTCAGGAATGATGTCAGGGGAATAATTTGTGCCCTCTTGTAGTGGAAATGTGGAGGTAAAGTGGAGAAGTGTCAAAGATAAGTGCTGCAGCTAAAACAATACATTTTCAAGCAAATTGAGTGACATTGATGCTGTGAAAGTGCTGTTGCAATGACAATTGTGATTATTCCTGCTGAATAACAGATGTGATGGATGGTGGAGCAAAAGAATGACAGCCCCTTTCTGCGAGATCCCAGGCAGCTGTGACCCTTTTGCATTTTTAGCACCTCTCTGTCTGCCAGTGCCTGTGTCCCACCCAGCAGGGTGTGTCCTGGGGGGAATTCTGAGAGTGGCACAAAGGTTTCTCATCCTCTGCCTCTGTGGCTCAGTGCTGCTGTGACTGAGTTGCAGGAAGGTAAACTTGAAGTCGTTTCAGCTGAGCTGTCCATGGCAGCTTCAGAGGGATGGAAGCCACTATGTGCAGGTCAGCTGAGTTGTGGCTGTTAGCTCAGTTTGCTCTGTAGACAATCCTGTCTTGATTTTGTTTTAATGTGGGACTGCAGTAAAAACATGGTAGTTAAATTAAACAGCACAGCCTTACAGTTCATTGGTGAATAGGCAAGCCAGAATGCTTTGTTGTCATGCTTACTAGTCAGAAGAATAATGGGAATGGGTTAATGCAGCAAAACCCCACAACCTGTTATTTTTACAGGGCTGGTTAGGCTTCGTGCAAGCCCATTTCCTAAGCTGCAGGGGACAGAATATGTTCTGAATGTCACAGCTACTGATGATAACGCCTCTGGAGGGCCCCATCCTCTCACGAGTACTGCCCAGGTTGTTGTGAAAATTGATGATGTCAACAATAACAAACCTGTCTTTCAGAAGGTAAATACGAGCCTCTATATTTGTACTGGACTGTGTAAAAATGTTTTAACACCATTGGCACTGCAGGTGTGCAGCAGGTGAGCTGCTCAAGACCTGCTCTGCTTCCCTCTGGGTCCTGTCTTCTTCTTTTCCCTCCCTCCCTAAGGCTTTCAGGGTTGGTTCTGCTCTTGAGGCAGAGCAGCTCTGTGAGCTCCTGTTCCCTGAACCACCCCTCATCTCTGGCACTTCAGGGGGTGAGACCAAACAAAACCCTTTTGGAGATCCCATGTGAGCAGGAATCCATGGGGACAGTTGTCTGTGCAGTGGGCTTGTTCCAGAATATCCCTCTAAATTACATGGGCTTCCTCTGAGGGTTGTGTGTCTGGAACTAATGAAAGAGAGAAGAATGAATGTTTTAGCTTACATAGTGAAGTACTGTAAAAAATAAATGCTTGCATTTGGTTTTAGAATGTTAATCCATATTAAAGATCTGCCTCTTAAAATTTTTGGGTGTGGTAGTGATGGCTCAGATGTTGATGAGCAATGTTGCATATTTTGAGAAGTCAGCAACTATTCATGTTAGTCTTAGAAATTCTCAGTAACCTCTCCTTGACAAAGTTATTTTGTGTAGAAATCCTTTTTTGATCAAAACAATTCTGTGGTTGGGCAAGTGTATGCCCTCTTTTTTATTAGACCTTTGCTAATACAGAAAAATGTTTCCATTTGGAAGCAACTTGAACTTTTTTTCCAAATATTTGCATTAGCTGGAGATGTTCAGGGGCCTCATGTTGTGTGTTGTTTGTATAACCACAAAATATATTGCAAGGGGAATTTAAATTAATCATGGTACAGATAAAGCTTTAACAGCAGAGCACGGCAATACAAGTGTAGCTAAATCATTTTTTTTCCCCTGCTAGTATATCTTTAAAACAAATGGCAAGGGAAGTCCTTTATTTTTCTCTGTTTAAAATTTTTCTTTCTTTCTTTCCCTCCCCTCTCTTAGTGCCAGTATTATCGAGAACATGCTTCTGTCCTGGAAAATCAGCCTTCAGGGACTGTTGTTCTGCAGGTTGAAGCCACTGATGCTGATGAAGGGGCCAATGGTGTAGTGAAATATGGCCTGATGCACAGGGATGGTGTCCTACCAGCATTTAGCATTCATCCTGACACAGGTAAAGCAAATGTCAGAGCTGATAATGGCATGGAGCAACCACCTTGTAACACTGTTGGAGAAAAGGCTTAGATAACATCAGACTTCTGCTTTTTCACTGAGTGTTTTGAAAGCAGACCAAATATAAACTGTAGTAGCTGCATGAGCAAGTTCTCCATTAAACTGTTTCATACATGTCCAGTACTGAACTAAAACTGATGTTTTCCTTGGACCATGAAAGTTCTGCTTTATGAAGTAACTTGTGTGCTTTTGAACTGGATTTAAAAAACCCAAACAAACCTTTTGTAAGTTCATATTATCTTGCCACATTGCTAATGGCATATAAGTGATTTATCCAAATGACAGCAGTCTCACAAACAGCAAAGGAACTAAATCTTAGAAGGCCAAAACTAAGTTCAGGCTGAGTTTCTGGAGGATAAAAGATAGGAAACATTCCTTTACCCTGTACTTATGGCTTTTCAAAAGAAATATGTTTTTGAGAAACTCATTCTCTTAGTTTGTACTTACCTCCATTTTCTAAACTTAAATTGAAAATTAAGTTTAATTAATTAATTTTATTACAAAATCAATTAATTTTCTAATTCAAATTCCTATTGTGTGTAGATGTATGTGTAACTGACGTTTGAGTCTGCCTGAGCAGTAAAATGTCAGCTGTTGCAATTGTTAAATCTTGGGGTTGGATCCTTGAACCTGAAGCTAATGCTATAGGTGTACTTAACCTACTGCATTGTATCCCAGTGGCTTGTCAGAAAAATAAACCTCTGCATGTAGAATATTGCCAGGTGCACAGAATTTTAACTCTTTGCTATTTAATTTGTTTTCAGGAGTTGTGACAACTGCTCAAGTATTTGATCGAGAACAGCAGAGGGAATATCCCATCACTGTGACAGCAACAGATCAGGCAGCGGAGCCACTCATTGGGATATGCCAGATCAATGTTGTCATCCTGGACCAAAATGACAATGACCCCAGATTTGAAAACACCCACTATGAATGTAATTGAGAGTCATTGGATAGAGTTTCAGTGCCCTGAGTGTGAGCGTACCCCATGTCTCAGATTTTTGGGTTTTTGCCTATCCTGGCAGTAGAGCATGTGACAAATTTTGATGCATCCAGAGATGGATGCTTCTTTTTTGTAGAGCTGTTACTCTTGTGTAATGTGTGATGTAACACGTACAGCCTTGGCTCATAGGCCTGCCTTATGGGAAAGTTCCTTGAAACAATAGCCATGTCATTCATATAGAGCAATTGCTCTCTGAGTTAAATACAGTTAAAAGAAGTATCTTATAAGAAATAAGAATTCCAGGTTATTAATGGAATGTATGTAGTTCAGATATGATCTGTAGATCTGGAGTGATAGAAGCCCTTTAAAATACTCTGTGTGTGTGGCCATTGTTCCAAGGAAGAGAAAATTATACTAAAGCAATAATGTATGGCAGTTATTTCTTTATGACTTGCTAAAATGTCCATGGTAGTTTAGCAAATTAATGATCAATTTGAAATATCCTTTCCTTCCATTAGATTTTCTCAGAGAGGACACAAGAGTTGGGACCAGCTTCCTGCGTGTTGCAGCCCGTGATGATGACTACAGCTCAAACGCTGCCATTACATATTCCATAGCAAGTGATGAACCAAATTATTTACAGATTAATCCTACCACAGGCTGGGTGTTTGTGAACCAACCCATATCTCAGGTATGGTGCTTGCTTTCCTTTTTATGCTGATTATTTCAATATATCACAGGAGGGCCAGGGGTCATGAGTTTGAGTTACCCCCTCAGGTTAGAGGATCAATACATCTACTTAAATTAAATATGAGCCTAAAGCTTTTAGCTGTTGGGTTCATGGACTGTAAATTGCATAGAAGCTTTCAGCTGGGAAGCAGCAACCACAGCACTGCCTCTGAGACTTGCTCTTCCCATTTCCCTGGCTTTGGCATGCTGATCCCAAGGGCTGGAGGTCATAAGCAGGGAGTAAAAACCCAAGTGTAGGACTTCATTGTGCTAACAGGCCATGAGTCAAGACACAAACCTGAACTGGAACAAGTGTGAAATTTTGGTCCTGATACAGATTCCCAACTTGAACTGTGTCAGTTGTGGTGCATTAAGCATAGCTCCCTCAGGAAGGTGAAAGCCTAAGTCATGTATTTATCTAAAATTGATCTGTTTCAGCTACTTCTAAATACCTACACAAGCAGTTTGATATTTTCAGGTTTTAAAGTGCTTTGTTTTGGAATGGAACTACTGTTGCAGATGTCAGTCTTTACATTGGTATTTTTAATATTGACGTTTAACTTTCAGTAACTGACACACAAAAGTTTGGTGAAGGCAATGTATTCTTTTAATGTGTTTTCTTTAATGAATCTAAGAACCCTATAGACTTAATAACAAGAACTGTTAACAGGTAAACTTAAGAACTCAGAACCTCTACAAAGTGGGGTTTTTTTGGTTCTGTTTGGTTTTAAATTTTGTGTAACATTTGCTTAGGTTTGAGACATATAGCAAAATTTGCCAACCATCTTCAGTAAAATAAATGGAATTTTCATCCAATTTAAACCTAGTTCATATTTTGAGTTCAGCTTCAGATCTTTTCCTTCTGTGAAGGTTATTTTAAAGTGTACCTTTAATTTTATGTGTTAATTTATTTTGGAGGCCTGCTCAAAAAAGGTAATTACGCCTTTTTTACTGTTCAGAAGTCATCTATAATTCGAGAGATTACTGCTACAGATGGAGGCAACAGGAGCAGTAAAGTTGAACTTGCTGTAACTGTAACCAGTGCAAAAAACCAGCCTCCACAGTGGGAAAGAGACAGCTATGAAGTTGTTATTCCAGAGAATACAACACGGGATGCCTCAATTTTGGTAAGGTTGTTTGTCTGTAGCTCTCAGGCTGCAGAGTAACTGAACATTGTTTATTTGCTTAAATGTAGTGAGCTTTTGTAAGAGTGTTTTGTAGCTGAATATCTGTGAGAATCAAAACACAAAAGCTTTTAGAAACGTTGCTGTGCTTACAGAAGGGTTGATTGCACACACTTTCTGAACTGTGCAGACAATCAAAGCAACTTCTCCCCTTGGAGATCCCCGTGTCACTTACAACCTGGAAGAGGGGCTTGTCCCAGAGACCAACATGCCAGTTCGTTTCTACCTGACTCCAAACAGACATGATGGTTCTGCTTCAATCCTGGTAGCTGAGCCACTGGATTATGAAACAACCAAGAGCTTTCTGCTGCGGGTGCGAGCACAGAACGTGGCTGCAGTTCCTCTGGCAGCATTCACCACGGTCTATGTTAATGTCACAGGTGTGTGAGCTGTTCAGTGATGTCACAGCCTAATCCTGCACTTCTGTCCTTTAAAGCTTGATAGTTTTCTCTCTCTGTGTGCTCTTTTTGATGTTCTAGATGTCAATGACAATGTCCCGTTCTTCACTTCGTCCATTTATGAAGCCTCAGTAACAGAGGGAGCTGATGTGGGGACATTTGTCACCCAGGTGTCTGCCACTGACCTCGACCTTGGTCAGCATGGTGAGGTGAGAAAGTGGGGACCTTCATCTCCCCTCATGAAAGCTGTGGAATAACTTCTGCATGAGCAATGGCTAAACAGTCTGGAAACATTCGGCCTAGAAAAAGAATGACTAATAGGGGAATATAGAATGAAAAATAATTAGTTAATTACATACTTCTCTGTCTTGCCATGTGAAAAATGCAGCTAAAACTAGTAGGTGTGAGGCAGAAAACAAAGGAAATATTTACACAGCTTGGTTGAAATGCTTTTGTAGCATTTTGTAGAATTCCCTTGTTTGGAAAGTTCTACATAGACTTAAAATGAGATTGGATAAATGAATGGAATAAAAGCTTCTGTGAGTTGGAAATCATTGGGAGTACTGCAAACTGAATACTCACAAAATATGGCAAGTTAATGCCCAAAGAGGATGCATTCCACACTGATTAAAAAGTTTAAAAATAGATACATCCTTAGAACAAGAGTACAAGCTGAAGTCAAGTCACAAAACCATGCATATAATAGAGAGTAGGACATGGTCTGTGATCCTGAGCAAGTTCAAATGCAGCTCACCTGTGGCTGTTGTAGAAATGCTTGGGATCTTTAGCTGAGTTTGAGTGCTGGAGCACAAGCATTGTACAAACATCTGCTAGTGAAATCAGGAGCTGATTAGACAAATCATTTTCCTTTACAGATCAGCAGTCAAGGAAGTTAATTGGCTTTAGAACAGATTGCTGGAGCTGCAGTTTTACCCAGCTTCCTTGGCCTGGTCAAGTACTCAGACATGGGACAGTTCTTCTGCTCTTTAAGTACTATTCTAGTTGTTTCAACGAAAGGAAAGTATATATTAACACCTTCTTTTTAATCCTGTAGATAACTTACTCCCTGTTACATGACAGTGGCAGAGACTACACCCATTTCCGCTTGGACCCCCAGACAGGCTCCATTTACACCACTTCAGTGTTTGACAGGGAGGAGAAGGGCTCCTACCTTCTGGAAGTCAAGTCAGTGGATGGGTCTGAATCAGCTCGACCTGGAAAGCATGGGAAGCCCAACTCTGGTAAGAGACAGATGGCTGTGGTAAGTGTGGTATTACTTGGTTTGTGTCTGAAAGCAGAAGCTCTGAAATACAAGATTAAATGTTAATTTCCTTTTGTTTTCATGCCTTATGAAGGAGTGTCTGTTCTGCTTTCCTGGTGGCTTTTTTACCATTCATCTGTGCAACAGTTGTGTCAGAGCTGGAAGATAAACTTTATATGATGATCAAGCAAGATTTTTTGTTCTGAAATTTAAAAAAAAACCAAACCCCATAGGCTTTCATATTTAGAGTTTAGCTTGCAAAGATGTTCCTCTTATCTGTAGGATGGAAGTCTTTGGTTGTTTCTCAAAGCACTGCATATGGTGTGGTATTCAGTCAAAAGTAATTATGAAGCAGGAATGTGCAAGGTAGAAAATCCTTTTCTCAATTGATTACCTTGCTTAAATAAAAGCTTAAAATTTTGTGGCTTCAGGATGAAAAGTTATGACTGAACAGTGTACGACTGCCATATTAGGCATCAGTTATTCAATTATTCATGTAGTATGTGTTTAAACAAATTGGATGTGACACTTATTTGATACCCAAGTGCTTTTGAGTAACTCTGGTGTATACGCAGTCCACAGCCCTAAGGGTTTGTTTCTGTATTGTCTGCACATTTGTCTTCACTGACCGTGCAGGCAGGCAGGTGAAGGGGTTGTAGCTGCCAGCAGTGTCCCAGCTGGGGTTTGAGTCTCTGGCTCCCTGTCCCTGCAGACACGGCCTACGTGCGCGTGTCCGTCAGCGACGTGAACGACAACCGGCCCGTCTTCGCCCGCAGCGTCTACGAGGTGAGCGTGGACGAGGACCAGGATGTGGGATCCACCATCCTCACTGTCACTGCTAATGATGAGGATGAAGGTAAGGCACTGCCATCCCCCACAGCTCTGTCCAAAGTATGAGCTCGTTGATCTCAGCACGCCAAGACGTATTTGGTGGTGTGAGAAAAGGAAATGCCCTTCTGTCTCTAGATTTTAAAACTTCCTTAAGTGTGCACTGATCAGGCGTGAACGGAGCTGTGAGGCACAAGCTCTTATTTCAGGAGACATGCACTAGTGTGGGATGATAGGAGATAATTTCTGTGCCTGCAGATAGAAATTTTTTATAGATCAGATAATTTTCTTATAAAGGGATGCCAATAAAAATGTCCTGGTTAACTAGAATAAGTCACGCTTGATTCCAATGATATTAATTTTCTTTCTCTATGATGGATAGTATAGTTTGTGTTTGTTTTGTTGTTTGTTTTATTTGAATCTAGACTACCTAAATGCATATGATGAATTCTAGCTACACTGTTTTATGCACAAATCAGCCCAGAAATTCAGCCACTAATCATGTAAAAGTACATAAGCAATGCTCATAAAAAAGAGAGGGATAAGTACATGCTTTCATTTTCTGACCATGGAGCACTGCTAACTCAGCTTCACTGTATGGTGAAACTGCTTTTTTTGTTGTTGCACAAGTCCCAAGGACTGTTCTCTGTGTGTTTGTGAAGTGCAAGGAAATCCAGACTGCACTGGATTCCTCCTGCTCTGTAGGAGGCTGAGGCAAATGTGGTAAAGATGCAGTGCAGAAGGATTAACTACTCAAGGAACTTCTAGTTTGGTACTTAGACTGCCTGTAAATCTGCTCCATAGTGTTGGACAGGACATCTGATGTGATGGATATATGGCACATCATTTCTACCCTCTAAATAAAGTAAAAACAGAATTATTACTTCATTGCATAGACACATTTTGTAGAGACAAACTATAATTGGACAAACCAGAATTGAAAATACTGCAAGTAATCTGACATAGCTGCATGTTTTAAAAGGCAAAAAAAGATAAAAATAATACCACTTATCAGTTATTGTGTGGTGTGTACTTCATCTCACCATCAACCTAATTCAAGAAATGTGTGTTTCATGGCACTGTTGGTAATTGACAGGTACAAATGCTAAACTACGGTACCAGATCACAGCTGGGAACACAGGAGGAGTGCTGGATGTGGATCCAGAAACAGGAGCCATTTTCATTGCTCAACCACTGGACTATGAAGAAACAAAAATGTATGAGATCCACTTGTTGGCCTCTGATGGGAAATGGGAGGATTATGCAGTTATCATCATCAACATCGTAAATAAAAATGATGAGGCTCCAGTTTTTTCTATCAATGAATACTATGGAAGTATAATTGAGGAACTGGATGCCCTACCAGTCTTTGTACTTCAGGTAGTGTATGCAGTTTCACAGATTATAATATTTCAATGAAAGTGCACAGATTACTGTGGTACAATTATGTTAAAAATAACTCAGCACATATATATTAATGAAGTTAAACTAAACTTAAGTATTTTTTTGTCACTGAAGAGAAGAAATGGACTTCTGTGGGGAAAAAATATAAATTACAGGGGTAGTAAGTAGGATAAACAGGATGGATCATTTGTTGAGCCTAAAAAGCAAATACTTGACAATTTAAACTAAGTATCAGAATGTCATATTTAAATTACCTGTATGAAAATGAAAAATATGTTATTATTTTAGTACTAAAATTGTTTAATTATTAACATAGTTAAAAATGCATATTTGCTTGTTATGAATTGTCCCTGGATTTGATATTCCCTGGCATGCACATGTTAATACCATGTCACATGCTTTTGCTTTTTTGACTCCTTTAGACTGGAGCAGAATATAGGATATGATGCAATCACTGCGTATTTCCTACTTTCTATGTTTGGTTTTTTCCCCCAAAACTTTTTGTAGGTTTTGGCCAGTGATCCTGATAGTGGTGTTGATGGAGGAGATTTGAGGTACTCCTTGCATGGGTACGGTGCAGCTGATATTTTCACAATAGATGAGAAGACAGGCAGCATTTACTCACACAAGAGGCTGGACCGGGAGGAGAGGGCACTGTGGAGATTCATTGTGCTGGCTACTGACGAAGGTGGAGGAGGCCTCACAGGCTTTGCTGACGTGATCATCAACGTGTGGGATATAAATGACAACGCACCCACCTTCACGTGCATGCCTGATGACTGCAATGGCAATGTCTTTGAAAACTCTCCCGCAGACACCTTAGTCATGGAAATGGCTGCAGTGGATCGTGACGATCCAAACGTTGGCCTGAATGCCGTCCTGACCTACAGGATAACCGAGAACGTGAAGAACGAGTTTGGTGCTGACATGTTCGATATCAATCCCAATACTGGCACCATCCACGTGGCAGGGGGGCTGCTAGACAGGGAGAGGACTGAAAGTTATTTTCTCACTATTGAAGCAAGAGATGGGGGAGGCCTAACAGGAACTGCCACTGCCACTGTGTGGGTTGCAGACGTCAACGACAACGTTCCGAAATTCACCAAGGCGCTGTGGCAGGCAGCAATTCCTGAGAACACTGCCATCGACTCAGAAGTCCTGCAAGTGTGTGCCACGGATGCAGACGTTGGGGAAAATGCAGACTTAATGTTCAGTATCGTCGGGGGAGACCCAGATGAGAAGTTTTATATCGAGAATGACAAAGAATGGCAATGTGGCATTGTTCGACTGAAGAAAAAGTTGGATTTTGAGAATGCCCGTGAAAGACAGTTTAATCTCACTATTACTGTGGAAGATCTGGATTTTTCTAGTGTTGCAGTGTGCCTGATTGAAGTTGAAGACTCTAACGACCACAGCCCAGCTTTCCTGTCTCAGTTTATTCAGACAAACCCTGTATTTGAAGACGTGCCTGTGGGTACTACAGTAACCACAGTGAGGGCTACAGACAAGGACTCTGATTTGAATGGGAAGATTATCTATTCTATAAAATCAGATTCAGATCCTCTGAGACAGTTTGTGGTTGACCAGTTTGGTCACGTGGTTGTGGCAAACGCGCTCGATCGTGAAGCCATTCAGAAATACGCTTTAGTTGTCCAGGCTTCAGACCAGGGCACCCCTGCCCGCACTGGAAGTGTTACAGTTTTAATTAACTTGCTTGATATTAATGACAATGGACCGAGGTTTGAGGCACCATACATGCCTGTAGTTTGGGAAAACACACTGAAGCCTGAAATAGTGCATATGAACCATACATCAAAGCTGCTCCATGCGTTCGATCCGGACGGTGAGGAAAACGGGCCACCCTTTACCTATTCATTTCCAGCAGATTATCAGAATTCCTTGGATTTTTCTCTTACCGACAACAGAAATAACACGGCAACTATAACAGCTTTGAGGTCCTTTGACAGAGAGAAGCAGAAGGTGTTTCACCTGCCAATAGTTATAACAGATAGTGGGATTCCAGCTATGAGCTCCACGACCACCCTGACTATAACAGTTGGGGATGAGAACGACAACTGCCATGAGTCTGGCCACAAGGAGGTCTATGTGTACAGCTACAAAGGTAAGTGCTAGCTGGATGTTAGATCACATTCTGGATGTTATATCAGATTCATGAAATAAGAGTTTTACACTTCATTTCTTTCTTGCAATCTGTTAACCTATTTCTTTAATGATTTACATACTTAAAACTTGCAACTCCTGATATGTAAACTACTAAGTAAAGTGGAATAAGTGAAATACATTTTTAGAATTCAGACCTTAGTGTGTAAAATATTATCTACTAAAAAACTGTTAGCTGCAAGCAGGTATATATTGAACTTGAAGAAAAAACAGTATTTTTATAAACCCATAAAATCTATTTTCCATTAATGAGTGTTCACCTACAGAAGGTATTTTGCAGTCATGTTTTCTGAGTTTGTTATGCCTAAATTAGAAAGAGATGTGCCCAGATCATACTATAGAAATGAGAGAATGAAGCATCTAGATTGGCTTGGCTCCAGATTTGAACCTTAAAAATCACCCATGTTGCTGAAGCTGGAGTGTAGATTTCAAAAGTCTCCTTCTCTGGATTTGTTCTTGCTGTTTTAGAAAATTTGATTGGATGTTCCTCTTCTGTGCCAGCCCTCAAGGGCCTGGAACAATCACCAGGACCTGGCCCAGCTTGGTGTCTTCTTGCCCTTTTCCTTTTCCCAATCGTGGCCTTCTCTCTCAGCTGTACCCCATAAGATGCTCTCCCTCTTTTGCTGGGTTCCACTTGTGTGCTCTTCAAAGTAATAGAGTAGCAATGAAACATTTGGAATTAATTCCTGATATGGTGATTTTAAATTTGTCTTTTGTCTGAGAATTTTTAGAGAGTTGTATTTATGTATGATTCTGGTATTGTTTTTTGCTGTTTCCAGCCTTTCTTCTTTCATGTGACATCTCCAGTGTACTCACATTGCCAGAACTGGCAGAAATCATATGACAGGCCATGCTTTGTTTTAAGAATCTTGGATCATAATCATCACTAAATTGAGCAGAAGTCTGAAAATAATAAATGCAGTAATGAATGTGACAGAATATGAAGTGCACTGAAAAGCAAAAATTAAATGCAGATTTATTATAATTTATCTCAACAGGAAAATGGTCAACAACAGTGCTTGGGGATGTGTTTGCACCAGATCAGGATGACTGGGACAATAAAACATTTCTCTCTGAAGGAAAACTGCTCAAGTGAGGATTGTATTTCTGTCAAAATGAGTAATATTTATGCTTCTGTAATTATTTTGCTCACCATGTATTTCTCTGTGTTCAGGATGTGTATAAAGCCAGGGTTATTGAGTGCATTAAGGGATGTACCTTTTGAATGCCCTTTCTCCTTTTCACCTGGGTTACTAGGTATTAAGAAATTATTGCATGAAATATTTTTTCCAAGACAATGCAGTTTCACACCATGATGTTGATTTTTAGTCAGATGTCATAGTTAATTTACTTAGAAATGTGCATTCTGTAAGCTTCAGTTTAAAAATAGGCAGAGTTTCTAATGCTTGCTCTCAGATGTTAGGGTTGATGGAATACAAATCCTGAATTTAAAAGCAAAGAATGGAGTAATTTCATCAAAAGTGGAAGGGAATTTGGTGTTCTCCTTTGATGGCTAAATTTACAATTACATGTGAAAACCATGACTCAGATTAGTGGAGTTTTTTCTGTTAATTGAAATGTTGAATTGGACCCTTAATTCCTACTTAGACTTTATATGTTCATATCATAAGGTGAGATGGTCTATGGCATAACTATATGCTGCCTGAAAGGGAAAAAATGGATGTGAATGTGAATTTTAGTCTGTGCTGTGACTAAAGGTTTAAAAGCTTTATGTAGCCCAGAATTAAAGACTTTCTGTCCATCAGCAGCCCCTGGACCTGTTTCTATGCAAGAGGTCACTGTTCCATAACAATGGTCATGGGATATTTCCATAATTGCTGATTGCTGGCCCTTTGAGGTGTCCAATGAAGAGCCTGTGAGAGATTTTTTTTTCAGACTTACCCTTTTCCAGACAGAGATGTGAGAACCTGGAATGATCACTGTGGGTTTGCCACTCATTACTGACCTCAGAGGCTCTGCTGAGCCACGTGGTTCAGCTGCACGTTGCTTTTGTTCACATCTGGGCAAGGCTGAGTGGCAGGAACATCTCTGTATGACATCTGCAGACTGGCATTTCCCAGCTGATGGCTGAGGTGCCTTTCTGAGGCTGTTGGACAATTCCCATGAGTTTTGGCCCTATAACCTTGACAGTAACATTTAAGGTCTTCTGAATGGTGTTAATGAATAAAGTGAGTCCTCAACTTTGATTTGTTAAGATTTCCTAATTGAAGGTTTCTGTCTAGATCTTTCAGACTAAATCAGAGGACTGGGTCTTTGCTGATGGTGGATAACACTCCTCAGGGAATATACAACTTAAGAGTTAGAGTTTCTGATGGAGTTTGTCCTGATGTTATATCTACAGTACAAATCCATGTCAGAGACCTGGAAAATGAAGCCATACAAAACTCAGCCACTGTGCGTTTCTCAGGTTAGTTTTATTTCTGGTGAGAGTTTAGATCAGCTGCTTCTCCAACTGAATGTTTATGGGATGTAGGTGTTACTACATCAAGACTTGATTTGCTTGTCACTATAGGGCACTTTCTGGTATGTTTCCATATTGTTAAATAAGAAGTAAATTGAGAAATTAACCCAGGTGTTCATGTTTATCTGTTTTTTAATCCCCTGGCCAGATGTGACAGCAGAGGAGTTCATAAAGAGAGATGAACATGGCAGAACAAGATATGGAGAGTTCAAGGAGTTCCTTGCAAAGCTGCTGCCTGCAAGGCTGAGTGATGTGATTGTCTTCAGTGTGATGAGCAGGGATGGAAAACAGACTGATGTGAGATTTGCAGTCTATGCTGGCTCGGCCTATTACCGACCTGAGAAACTGCATGCAGAGATGGCAGCGTTTAAAACTGAGGTTTGTTCTCTGGGCTCACCCGTGGAACTCACCCAACACGGACTCTGCAGGGTGTATATCCCAAACCTCAGTGGAAAAATACACTGCATCTACAGACAGGGGGTTTATTACTTCTCTCAGTACTAAAACACCTGTAAAACACCTTGTGTTTAGTTCAGGCTTTCTCCCTTCTCTTTAGTGCCATACATACATGTTGGTATTGTATGGTTGTAACTTCTGGTTCAATGAATAGTCACTGGAGAGCTCTAGAAAAATGAATGCATTGCTGTCATGGGGTAGATACCTGTGTTTTCTCCAGGACAGCTTCAAGTACCAAGTGACACCCTCCCTCAACTTCTTTTACTGTTGTGAGAGGAAAATATTTCTTGGATGGAAGATGTTTTCCTCCCCTTCTTGGTGTCCCCTAACTGTCCTGCTCTGTAACTCAGCTACATGGACACATTCTGTCTTGGCCACACGTGGGTTTTTCTGTAGCCCTGCCCAAAAGCAAAGTGGCACTGCTCAGCTTTTCACTTGCCCTGGCCACATTTGGGTTTAGTACATGGAATGTCATATGGGTGATTTTTCCAAAGAGAAATCAGCACTTTCCTTTTGTTCCATTTGTGTGAATGTGGTGGAGTTTGCCTGAGGTAGGGAACCAAACAGGGCTGTCTGAACTGACTGCCTTCCCCCTTCTTGGTGTATCTTGAATGGCTCTGTGGATTATGAGGGTCTTCAGAGTGACCAAACAGGGAATGCCAGAGACAGAGAGTATTCATGAAGGGTAATGACTGCTTCTTTTGCATATTTATTGAATTACTGCAACAGTAATATTGAAAACCCTATAGATTTCAAATACTCTCTGCCATAATACATGACACCTGAATTCATCAAAGTGGTAACAAGGGGATTGCTTCACGTTTTTTAATGAAAAAATATGGTTTTATTAATTATATACCACTTTTCAATATTTAATGAATAGCTCTAGTGAGTAACCACCAATAGTTAACAGAAAACCAATCATAGCTGGAGAATTCTTCCAGTACTTTTTCTATGTGTATAACTATAAATATAGAAAATAAGTAATTAGTACTGGAATTATTCATTGAATTACTACATAAATAATATGTTTACATTAGCTCCTGGGGATATAGTTTTACAACAGCAATTTTTTATTTAGCAGAAAAATAATCCATCCAAATATTTAAGGGAGCCAAGGTTGTTTATATATCGTTTTTCAATAACAGTATTACACAGATGTCTAAATGTGCATTACAGACTCTCTCCACTGATGGTGATAAACTTGGGCAGCAGACACAGACCTGCATTGACAGGATGCATCATGTCATTATAAAATATACTCTGTGCCTTTGGGGGCATGGGCATCAATGCATGTTATGATATTTGAGAATATAGAGACAAAGGATTATAAAGATCAAAGTTCTTACAGTGGTGAACTGAGATGACTACACAAATGAGAAAAAAAAATAGAAGCACTTTAGTATTTATGTATTTGTTTTGATCTTTTCAAAGCTTGTTTTTAAGATATTTGCCACGTTTTACCATTTGGAAAAAAAACACCCATGTTAAATACATAAAGCTCTAATATTCATAGTTTTACATTTGTATACCTTGTTCATTTGTGTACCACTGTGAGAGTAGTTGAGGTCTTTGCCCAAACTCAGGTTTGTGTAGTAAGTACACCTTTCAGTGTATTAGAATCACCAAATACAGGTCAGATTCTGAAACTTCATAACAGACACCTGTGCAAACTTCCCAAGTAAGTGGAAGGAACAAACTGTGATAATTTAGGTGTGCAGGCTGAAGGACAAAAAGCCAGGACTAATGGCAGCCCTGTTCCTGCCTCACACTGTGAGCAGCTCCCTTCCCTCCCTCTCTGCCAGTGCTTCCTTTCTCCATTTGCAATGAAGTTGTGATCTCAAAGTCACTATTCCTTCATTACCAGTCCTGTGGTTACTGTGAGACTTTTTTATTTGATACTTGGGCTTTCAGGCGCAGCCCCAATAAAAACAGTGAACTAGCAAAGATTAAGGTGGCATAGAATTACAGTATCCAGTATGCTGAACTGGCTGTGCTTTGTTGCACACAGCTTGACATGAAACGTAAATTTATGGGGCACAAATAATGAGTCTGAATCCAAGTTGCTACAAAGTTGTCTTGTCAGGTCACTGTCTGTGGAGATGATTATTGAAAGCAGCTCAGCTCTGCATTTTCCCCTGTCTGCATACTTTTGTGTGAGAGAATGTAAGAAATAATATCTGGGTGTTACTGCTGAGGAAGGATTTATCCTGGCTTGAGCTGAAACACTCCTTTTGCTGTTGAAGTGCAGAGAGGTGTGATGCACATGCTGCAGCTCAAAAGGTGAAGTGTCACTGCTCTCAGAGCTTTGGTCCTTGGAAATAATGTTATTACACCAGTACAGATTTGACATATTCACACTCAGTCATGTCAACGATTAAGTTTTTAGGAAGTGCTGCTGCTGTGATTTTTTTAATGAAATGTTTCCTGAATTTTTCAAATTATTTTTCTTACCTGTATAATCAGAGATGTTACTAAGTAACGCTCAAGAAACTAAACACTGCCTTAAGTCTCTCTCTGATGGCTTTGGTTTTTCAGAGTTGAGTTAAAAGCCTTCACTAGGATGAGTGGTGATGTGTAAAACTGGCTTTTCTCTTAGATGCAGTCAGCTCTCCAGCTGAACGTTTCCCAGATCGACGTTGACGAGTGCAGGAGTGCCAGCTGCAGCGAGGGCTGCACGAACCAGCTCGCTGTGAGTGACATCCCCACGGTGATGGACACTGGCAGCGTGTCCTTGGTGTCCCTCACCACCTCCAGCCGCGGCGTCTGCGGCTGCTCCGCGCGCCAGCGCCTGCACCAGCCCTGCTCCTCCTACCCTGGCAGCCCCTGCCTCAACGGGGGCGTTTGTACAGACACTCTGAATGGCTACAGGTGAGCAAACCTCACTGCACATCCTTCCCACCCGCTCTTCTCCAAGTGTGTTTACTATGTACCGGTCTGAAATAACCATAAATGCATTTCTGACTGGAGGAGAAACAAAAAATACCCCACAAGTGCATTGGATGTGAACCTAATGGCAATGGGCTTTCCTGATAATCCTGATGGGGGTGTAGTGGTCCCAAAAAGTGCAGGAGTAGCAAAGAAGATCCTGGGGAAACACATCATGAGCACTTGTCATTTTTTAAGGGCACCTAATTCAGGATGAAGGGATGTGTGCCCTTTTTTTTTTTTTTCTCTTTTCCAGGAGAGTAACAATAAAGGTGAATATCAATGGTAGCAGCAGGGATGTAGGAGTGAAATGGAGTTCAAACAATGGGTAATAAGCAGCCTAAAAAGCATTAGATAGTAAACTTGCTTTATTATAGCATCACCTGGTGTGCAGCAGTATTCCCTTAGTGAAATTAATTCCAGCTAGGAATTAAACTCCCAGAGTTTACTCAGTAATAAATTGATGTTTGGTGTTCTGTGTTATTTAGGAAAAAAGTGCATTGTTCTCAAAAACTTGTCCTCAAAATACTTCTTTTTTTTTTGAGGAAGGTAGTATAGGGAATAAAAACATTTTGTACTCTTTGAGCATTTTAATAATTGCCAAACATACCTGTTTTTCTGATTTCTTAACTGTGATTTAGGTTCTGCATTTGCTGCATGTAAAACCAAAAAAAAAAACCCAAAAAACTGAACATGGGGCTATTTTGACAATTTCTTTTGTTTATGGTCTTTCAGATGTCTTTGTCCTGCTTCTTTTCATGGACCAGACTGCCAGCAGACTAAGCACAGTTTCCATGGAAATGGTTATGCATGGTTTCGTCCCATCAGACCTTGTTTTGAAAGCTCTCTCTCTCTGGAGTTTATTACTGTGGTTCCAGATGGACTTTTACTATATAGTGGCCCTTTATCAAATCCAGAACCTGGGAGTACAGAAAACTTCATTGCAATAGGTACTTCTGCAAAAGAGTGTGGAAAAATTAAATGCCTTTTGGGAATGGATTGTTTGTGGCCAGTGTAACAATTAGACTATGAATTCTATCTTTCCATTTAATGAGGTAACTTATTTTCTGGTGTAAAAATAATTTGAAGCATTTCCTAACAAGTCTTCTTTGATGTCTATTTTTGTAGCTTGCACCTTCATCGTAGAGTTGTAGAAATGAAGGGGAAAGCAAAACAGATTGATATATATATATGTATATATTAATCCTCTGCCTAGAAAAACTGTAGTGGTATAAAGAAATTTAGGTGCTTTGAAGAGAGGTCTTATATGAGCAGTGCAGGCTTAGTTGCATGTCATTCTTACCTAGTTTGGTGAGAAAAGAAATCCATTTAAACTTCCTTTGGTCTTGGGGAAATTTTACACATTTTTTTGAACAGGCAGTGGTGTGATGGATGCATCCAGCCTCATGTGCTCTTGTGGGAAGATTCAGCCACAAGTAGAACTCAGAGCTTCATATTGACACATACTTAAGGTTACTGCTGTTTATTTTTTGTGAATTAACATACAAGATGTACAGTATGGCTGGCATTTTATATTCTCCTGATTAATTGAAAGGTAATGTGGTTGAAGAGTTAATAATTTACCTTTGTTTTTGCCTTGCTTTGCAGTTACTTGTAAATTTGAGTAGAAGATGGGAAGAAAGAAACATGCATGTATTAATTGTTTTAGAGCATCATAAAATTACAGATTGCTTCTCAGGAATTAATTTCAGTGTTTTGACAAAGAAGTGGAATAATCTAAAGTATATAAGTAAATAATATACTGAATGAGTACTTTTGCTTAATAGAAGGCATAGGGTATAATTCTAGTTATTTCTGTAGTGTACCCCTGTATGTGACTAGCAACAACCATTAAATCAGTGCAGTCACTAACTGCTGAGATACCCAAAAGTGACACTTTGTAGCTGAGTTTAATTGCTTGTTCATGTTGTATTAGAGCTCTCTGGTGGTATTCCTGTGCTGAAGATGAGCCATGGCTCAGGTTCTGTGGTGCTGCAGTTTCCAAGTCATCTGAATGTAGCAGACAAGAAGTGGCATCGACTGGAAGTCAGAACCAATGGTCAGGTCAGTTATTGGATTTTTTTTTTTTCCCCACATCAGGATATTAATATTTCTAAATTGTGCAGAGACAGGAGGGTAGAAAGAACAGCTTTTCAATAAAGACCAGACAATATGCATTGTCCTAACTGTTCATCTAGGTTTGATGAGTAATAGAAATTTTGAGACAACCTCATTGTGAATTCCAAAGCCACTGGTGTTGTAATCCATATTTTGCAATCTTAACCTTTTTATTATCTCTGCCGCAGCACATGTAGAATGTGGCCACTAGAATTCATTACTTATGCACAAAAAGCAGATATTTATTTACTTCCAAATACAGTTACAGGTCTTGTGTAGGTGGTTAAAATACTCAGAAGTTCAAATAAAGTTGAGAAGTGCCTACTTTCGCTAAACGGTTCCATTTTAGCTCTGCTGGTTATTGCAAGGTGAACAGAACACGGCACAACCCAGCCCTTTTTGCTTGACAGTATGGAAGAAGTAAAAGCTGAGGATTTGGTGTAGCAGGGGCATTGCACAGTGCAGCAGCTGCAGCTCAGCAGTGCTGTGTTGTGTGCAGGATGTGCGCTTCACTCTGGATCAGTGCGCTGCGGCCGTGGTGTCCGAGATCGAAGGGGTTGGCCGGTGGCTCTCCACTGAAGACCGCTCCGATTGTGAAGTCTTGGCCTCTGTCCCACGGAGAGCAAGGTACACTCCTGGAGAGTCCCTGGCAGGCAGCCTGGGAGATTGAAGCCAAGTTACTGATGGCTAGGAGCATGAAAAGCATTTCCTCTTTTCTCAGGCCTTCTGGGCCAAGCCCGGACCTTACGGCACTAAACAAATTTTAAGGAAGCAGTCTTCCTCCGAGTAGTGTTGATGCCTTGGGAAGGCTGACCTGAAAAAGACTAGGCAGAGCTAGGAGGATAAAGTAGGTATTTATTAAAAGGCCTTTAAGGATACACCTTGAGCAGGGCAAGAGCCTGACCAGGGCTGCACCCGAGGTGGACCCAAAATGGTAACAAAATGGACAAACAGTCACGAGGTCTCACACTTTTATGAGTTTTGGTCCATCTGCATATTGGGGTTAATTGTCCAATTACAGCTTCAGAGTATGAAGTTCCATCCTTCTTGTTTTCTGTCTTCAGTCCACTGTTATTTATGCTTTTGGGCTTGAAATCTTGTAACAGTTGCCCTTGGTGTCTCCAGCAGGAAAAGGATTTGATTTTGTCTCCCTACTCCGTGAAGAGAGCTAACTAACACTTAATATGAGCCTCAGAACTACACCCCTAGGCAGCACAGAATCTGAGAAACATGAAGGCTAAAACTTAAGGCATCAGTGTTGCAGTGCTAAGTGACAACCCCAGAACACTGTGACTATTACTGGAGCTTTTGTGGGTCCTGTGTACCACCCTCCACCCACAGGATTTCTCTCTGTTTATCAAGTCACTGTGAGCCTGCTCTTTAAAACCTCAGGAATTTAGGCCAGTTGACATTGGAGTCCTGGGTCCAGTTTGTGCCCCACAGTGCAGGGTGGACAAGGAGCAGCTGGGTACAGTCCAGGGAGGAGCAATGACTGATCAGCTCACCCTGAGAATAAGAATCACGAATGAAGGAATTGAGGTCAGCTAACAGAAAGAAGGGAGAACTAAAGAGAGATATGATAAGTCTCGGTGTGTATGAAAGAATGGTACAAAGAGGATTTAGACAATCTCTTCTGTACAGGGCCTAAAGTTACAGTGAGGAATATTCAGGTTATATTTTAGGGAAACCTTTGTACTAACAAAGATTTCAGCTGTGGAATAGATAGTCTGAGCAAGCATTCTGATGAGCATTGGGATTAAGCCTTGTCCAGCTGCATGGAGTTCTCCTGGTCATGAAAGGAGCACAAAAAAGGGGGAAAATATAAGGACAAATGAAAACAAATGAATTGATAGCTCTGGGATAAAAAAGTATGAGGACTAAAATACATGGAATTCTTTGTCTTGGAGAGATGTTTGGGAGATAGTACAGAACTTGGAGATGTTTACCATGCCTTTCAGGCCACGTGGACCCAACTTTTAGATTTCTGAGTTTTGTCATACACAGCCTTTGTTGCAGTATTCCTACAGCATAGGATGTCTGTGTACACAGAGAGCACTTGAAGGAAAATGTGGTGTCTAGAATATCACTGCTGTTTCTGACTTGAACACAAACATATCCAAAATGAAATAGTGTCCCACAGTTAAACTTCCAGCAGGTTTCACTGTCAGTTTGGAAAAATACCCTTTATTTTAAAAGACTTTATTTCAGAGAGAGAAGATAAAGTTGTTTCATTCTACTGTTATGTTATAAAGCCTGTGTTATTTAGAAATGCAGTGTATTTATTTATTCATCTGCCTATATTTGAAGGCAGATGCACATCTATTTTTATTATTTATATGATTTTTAAAGGTATTTGAATGTGAACCATGTTCTCCAGCTGGGTGGTGTGAAAGAGTCATTACCATATTCCTATCCACAATTACTACACAAACATTTTTCTGGTTGCTTGCGCAATTTCATCTTGGATACTCAGGTAAGAACAAAGAAACGCTTGCTTTAGCAGAGAAAAAAAAAAAACTTTTTTCAGTTTTTGGGAGATTTGTATCAGACATGAAACTTCTGCTTCCATCAATGTATTCAATGCCCACATGCATCAGTGTAAAATACAAGAAAATTCTGTGTTTTTCTGTGATAATTAGAATAAATACCTTGAAAAGTTATTTCTCGGTAGAAGGAGATGTATTAATGAGACAGAATCTGTGTGTTTGCTTATCCCCTGCTTCATGCAGCTGTTTTCCAAGTTTCTTTGTGCATTCAGGGAACTTCTGAATGGCAGTTGTATAGTGGTATATTTATGCCAGCTGTCTGCTTTGTTAGGAAGTATTAGGGGTTTTTTTTGTTTTCGTAGTCAGTTGAGTTTATTCAAAGGCAAAATACACTCTTGATAAAATCAGCTGAAGTCTGAATGTCAAAAAGCAAACTTAGTAACTTAAGCAGTGCAGATGAGGAGCAGACAGTGAAGTGGTGCAGCTATTTCTGTTTAAAAATGAAATTCTCAAATGGTATTTTTGTGTCATGAATTGTCTCTTGAAGGTGTACGACCTTCAGTCTCCTGCAGAGTCCCTGAACAGCTTCCCTGGCTGCAGCCTGACGGATGGGAGCTGTGAGACCATGGGATCTTCCTCCTGTGGCATCCACGGGAGGTGCCTGGGGGACTGGGGCTCCTTTGCGTGTCACTGTTTGCCGGGCTACCACGGATATCGATGTGATAAAGGTGAACCTGCTTCTCTCTTTCATTAGTCTAGGCTGCTAAACTTTACAGTACAGGAAACTTCAGATATTTGCAGGTAATCGTTACTGAGGTGGTTTTACATTACATTATGTAAAGCCATGCTGTGTTGCAGTGTAGTTGCCTGTGATTGTTAACAATTTCTTTCCTAATTCCTTTGAGAAATTGCTTTCACAGTACAGGATCATTTCTTTAATCCTGAGGGTGTTTGTGCAGTGACTGTATAATGACATGGCTGCACGACAAAAAAAAATCGTGAAAAAGTATTTTATTTTATTACAGTTGTTTGATTTGCATCTGTTTATACTTTCAGAAATATCTAATAATCTAAAAAATATGAGTGTGCCAGTACCGCTTTCTGTGCAGAATTAGAACCATACAACTGGAATTAGAAATCACTGCTCCATTGATGTCAGGAAGAGACTCTGCTGGCTCAAGGAGCTATGCTTTGGGACCAGTAGGATCTTTAGCTCTCATGGAGCCAAAGTTTGCAGCAGAAATACAATTATAAAATAGCAGGTTGTGGAATTTGATACTTAATACTTGGTCTGCAGTCTCTTGTCTTGGTCAGAGGTGCTGCTTCTCTGCTGTCACCCCATGTGAGCATTATAAGGAGGACCATTAGCAGGATGAAGCTGGTAGGAGAACACCTCTTTACAGAGGAAAATGTGGCGTGAGGGTGACTGGAGAAGCCGTGGAAATAAATACAGGAGTACGTCCCAAAGATCGTCTCACGGATCCATGCCGTGCACGGCAATTATTTCCTTTTACATTCAAGTCTTACATTACGGACAATTCGGGTGTTTCCCTCTCCTCAGGAGGTGGCTGAACGCTCTCTCTCTTGCAGTGGCCAAGGAGTACAGGTTTGAGGCAGGCAGCCACCTGCGCTGCCAGCTGCCCGTCAGCGTGTCTGCCCGCAGGACGCTGTTCCAGGCGCTGGTGCGCACGCGGCAGCCGCACAGCGTCCTCGCCAGCCTGCGCTCCCGCCGCGGGCACGAGCACATCACCCTGCAGGTGAGGGCACCACACGGGGCCACACACGGCTCAGAGAATGGGAAACAGCAAAAACCTTATGCTGGGCACCCAGACTCTGGAATTTGTGTTATGGATGGATGCGTCTGGTCTTGAGATACTGATATCGGATACATGAGGTATTGAGCACTCAGCTGTGGGATCCCATTGGATTTTGATGCCATTTGCAGGGAAATGCAGGTTCTGAGCAGAGTAGGATGAATAGGGTGTGTACCTGGTGTCCTCTTGAACCACGTGGCCAATCCTGCGTAGTTCAGACTCTGCCGAGCAAGGCGCCTGTGGCAGTTCTAATGATGTCAGGCTCTCAAAGTGACAGCCTTCTCGTTTTACACACACTCTGAACAAATCACCTCTTCAGCCAGGTTGGTTTGAGCTGTCACTGTAGCTAAGGAATACCAGACTCTCAACTATTTGAAGAACCCCATACATTTGTGCAAAAGAGATCAGGGTAAAATTACTCCTCAGGTGACTTAGATACTACTGTGAGTATATTGCTACCACATTTAGGTTGCCTAGTTCCATAGCACCTGAAGTATTTTTATATTACACCTAAATATGCAGTGTAAACATACCCTAAATTTAAACAACTGCTTTAAGATTGAAATTACAGGTCAATACAAAATGCCAGACAATGACTTTTCTTTCTTTCTATTTTTTGACTGTCCACAAGGTTGTTCATGGACTCTTAGTGGTCTCATACAATCTGGGTGATGGAAACTACTCTGTAAGCCTTCCCTCCTACCATATTGATAATGGTGAATGGCATCACATCACAATGGAGAGAAATGAAAATGAATTTACTCTTCGCCTTTATGAAGGAGGTGGGAAGAGAGAGATTACTAAAGCAGCAGGAACCTACAAAGAGATTGTCATTGATCCCAGCAGCTTGGTCCTTGGAAACACCTACCCATTCAATCAAAATAACAGTTTTCAAGGTAGGATTTCTCAATCTCACTGTTCATAATATGGAGCTGTAAAAATAAAGGCATATTGCAGGAAACTTTCTTGTTTATGTAGAGCCCAAAGTACACATTTCCTGCGTGACACTTTGCAACAGGCACAGATAAGCTGTTCTGACAGGAGAAGGTACAGCAGGGAATTGCCTGCAAATACACTTGGCTGCTGGACCTGGAACAATGATAGTCACCTCTGCCTTGGCTGCAGAGAGAGTTCTGGGGATCCAGAAGCTTCTTCCAGCTGGACTGCGCCTGGCTCCCTGCCTTGGATAGACAGAGCTGGTTCAGTGCATGGTTCTGTCCAGTTCTTTTGGCAGCTCTCCTTCCCTCCCAAGCACATCTGTTCCTATACTAAAAGGATTTTTTTCCATTTTATATGTGCATTGCATAGCACCCACCAAACCCTGGTTTATTACCTCAGTATTACTGGATTTTACACTCAGTCAAAGCATTAATTCAAATTAGAAATGGTTTATTGAATTAGAGCTAAAAATCTGAATTTTTAGCAACTTGAGTGGATAAGGTCACAGTGTCTGTTAAAAGCAAATCAGTTTCCAGCCTGGAAATTGAGTAGTTCCACAAAGGAGAAATATAAAGAACTGGAAGTTTGGGATATCCATGGCAACTCTTTACTCTGAGCTCAGATGGAAGTTTGGCCCTTGCCTAAAGCCACAGTGTAAGTAAAGCTAATCAGCAAAGCTTTTATTGCCAAGGAACACACATCACTGCTGGTTAAACCTGCCTGGTGTCTGCAGGTCACCTCTCTCCCATTACCTTCACCTCTTTAACCAGATCCTAGCAAATCCATTCAAAGCAAGCTGGTCATCTTTTCACCATGCAAAAGTACTTCAGTGAGTAATACAAAAGTGCCTGGAGAGAAATTCAATAGAGTAATAATTTACAACTTAAGTGTATCACAAATTATTTAGAAAAAGATTGTTTTCTATTGCTTTACTAGAAGTATTCTAATAAATAAAGTTTATGATGTGAATTAGGGAGCATATTTTGAATTTTTTATTTATGGGAGTAATAGTGCTTGTTTTTAAGTAAATAAAGAAGTCAAATGGTTGCATGAAGATAATTTTAATTAGGACAATTAATGTTGCTGCTAAGTAGCTGAAACTTTAAGGACTTCAAAGCCATAAAATGTACTTAATTAATCAAAGTATATGTTTTCATGCTGAGGCATCTTGTGCATACAAAGTTAGTGTTACACATCTTCAGTATAAATTTTCTGTCTCTGATTGAAGACTTCTTCTCTCATTATCTGTGGTTTGCTCTTCATACTATAAAGGTAAGCCATAAGCTACAATTTAAAATCAGCCAAACACATTTTTTACTGGTACATTGAAGAATAGAACAGGTTATCCACATGTAGCAGATTCTCCACAATATTTGGACTTTTCTATGGAAATCAGAGTGTAAGGGTACATATTCCCCTGACCTACCCTAGGTAAATGGAGACTCTCTCATGGTTTAACCCCAGCCAGCCTCCAGCCCCTCCAAGCCTCTCACTCCCTGCCAGCAGGATCAGGGAGGGAATCATGAGGGTAAAAGCTGGGAAATCCCTGGGTTGAGATAAAGACAGTTTAATAGTAAAGCAAAAGCCATGCACACAAGCACAGCAAACCATGGAATGAATTCCCTGCTTCCCACAGACAGGTGTTGTCTCCAGGAGAACAAGGCCTCATCCCCTGGAATGGTGACCTGGGATGACAAACACTTCTCTCCAAACACCTCCCCTTCCTCCTTCCCCTCACTGCATATCCTGAGCATGGCTTCACGTGGTCTGGGACATCCCTTGGGTCACTTGGGGTCACCTGTGACACCTGCCTGTGTCCCTTCCAAGCCTCCCAGGCTGCCCCAGCCCCCTCCCCAGCACGTTACTTAAAAACAAACACTGCCATAACAAAAAGCAGGAAAGGGCTTTTCTTTGTGTGATTCTGCTCAGCAATGACAGAAACATCTCCATGTTACCAACCCTGTGTTCAGCACAGATCCAAAACTCAGCCCCACACCAGCCCCTGGAAGGAGAATTACGTCTGCCCCAGCCAAAACCAGCACAGGCCTGCAGTAGCATTTCATTCTTGTGGAAAACACTGGGAATCTCGGTCTAAAACTTCAGCAAATTCAGTCCAAAAATGAAGGACAATGCTATGAAAGTTTAAGTGAATTCAGTGCTGGATTTAAACTTTGGATAGCCTGTGGCCTTTGTTAAGCATAAACTGCCAAATCTTACAGCTCCTTCAAATGATTTTTGCTGAATGTTTTTTAAAACTGTCTCTTTGTGCCTTGCTGTAGGATGTATGAAGGATGTCAGATTTAACAACTACAGAATCCCTCTGGACACTCATGAGAAGGAGCTGGTGTCAGTACTGAGTGCCCAGGGCATCAAAGAAGGCTGTTCTTCGGAGGCCTGTCAGAATAACCCTTGCAACCAGGAATTTATTTGTATTGATTTGTGGATGATGCATGAATGCAGGTAATTGGTGGAAATAGAAACACAAAACCCTTCAGAACGAGGTGGGAAAGGGTGGATGTTGAAGTGTGCAGCTTGTTGAAGGCTGGCACTGGCAGTCTCATCAAATCCCTGGAACCACAGTGGCACACAAAGCTGGATACCTGCACAGGGAGCAGGTTACTGTGTCCTTAGAGACCACCACAGCTGATGTAAATCAGCCTGGCTCCAGGGATTCTGGAGCAAGTTCAGCTGCCTGTCTAGTGGAAAATATTTAGGGTGCAGCAGCAAACCTAGAATGCTTGTAAACCCTGGAAGCTGGAGTGTGAGCTGGGGTGACACAGTTCCCTGGCTGTGCAGTGTCAGCTTTCTCTTGTGAGGGTCTGATTTCTTACACTGGCCCAGGCTGTTGCCTCTGTTCCCTCTCAGGCTCCTCCAGATGCTTTAGGAACACCACACTACTGGGCTCAGGTTCTTGTGTTTGTGGCTGGGGTCAGGAAAACGCTGATTCCTTTTGGTTGTGGTGCAAAATGAGCACTTTATTATTTACACACACTTCAATGTTTGCACATGCTCCACTTTCCACACAAATGGAGTTCTGTAACTCTGGAAACTCAACATAGCACAGCTTGTCCTGCCTAGCCAGAGTTGCAGATGCCAACCCAGTTGGTTCTCACAAGGATAGTTTTGCAGAAGGCAGTGGAAGTACCTGAGTTCTGAAAGCCTCAGCCACAAGGGTCTGAAGCTGTGGAGCTCATGCTCTGGCTGCCTCAGGAAAGGCTACAACCTGTCACGATTTCCCATAACCTACTCCCAGTAGCTCTTCAGAAACCGTGCAGAAAGTGTCACCAAAGCTCGTTTTCAGACCTTGTTTGCTGCCCGGCCGTGCTGTCTGCCCGCGGTCTAACGGTGCCGTTGTGCCGCTGTGTGCAGCTGCCCAGCGGGACACCTGCTCCTGGAGAACGCCTCCGGCCGCCACTGCGTGCACACGGCGTGCGCCGAGCGCCCCTGCAACTACGGCACCTGCCTGGCCCTGTCCCCCAGCGCCTTCCAGTGCCGCTGCCCCGACGGCTACGCCGGCCGCCGCTGCGAGATCACCCTGGCCATCTTCCACAAGGACACGGGCCTCAGCTTCACCTCCCTCTTCGCCATCTGCGTCTGCTTCCTGGCGCTCCTAGGTAGCTACGGCAATTACGTCTTGTATTACCTGTGGTGAGCGCACGTGTCCGCCTGTCCCCGGCAACCACCGCCTCATCTCCTGCCGAAAGCTCCTCGGGGAGGCTCAGCTCTGCCCGCCTTCCTTTGCCGCGGTCCCATCGCTGATTTCTCATCCCTCTGTGCATCCATCGCTAAGTGAATCGACATTTGTGAGCTGTGGGAGGTCTCTGCAGTTTTGTTTTCTTCTCGCTTTCGCGTCGTTGCTGAGGAACTGTTCAGACGCGTAATTGGAAGCAAATGCAATTGAATAGCAAGAGTGGAGATTGCTACCAGATAAGCATTGTTTAAAATACTGCTGAGCGTGAAAGAGATTTTTCAGTCTAGGAGAAACTTTGTCTGATAGGATTACACTGACCAGGCAGGAGCAGATTTTGCACCTTGCCAGTTGTGTCCCAGCTCCTAAAGAGCTGATTTTGTCTTCCTCGGCCATTTTCAGGCTTAGGCATTGGATCTCAAGGAGGAAAACCAGAAGGATCTTACTAGTGAGGAAGGATCATATCTTGGAGTCTTGTTTATTCAAATGTCATGGAAGTTTGCCTGAGTAAAGACATAGGATTTTTCTCCTGGCTGTTAGTGTTAATGCAGTTTCATTCAGAAGTTGTAGTAAGAGTATGGAAATACCATAATTTCCCCAAACTCTGCTAGATACTATGTTTGCCATGCAAATATGAGCAACAAATTCGTGGGAAGCTAAGTGGTATCACAGCTCTTGGAATCCCAGCTAGCTGAGGTTGATAATAGGTCTTTATGTTAGAGAGTGCAGGGCATGACCTCTGTGTACCCCAGTTTCAGTCCCAAGGTCATTTAGATGCTGCTCCACAGAACTTCTGCCATGTAGACTTCTGTAAGATAATCTAGTTTCTTTAGTTTAGTGCACTGGTAATTTATGGTATTCAATGCTTTGAGGTCTTACTCTGAGCATTTATTGGTTTTTACAGAGTTGGTAGCACAGTGATACACAAGTTGCTATTTATAGAATGTTCAGTATCTGATGTTGAGTCTTTCCAGTTGTGTAAATGCACTTCAGCATTTAAGAAAAATGTTTAAATTAATGAATGCTAAGGCAAAATGTGCCTGATTCTTGTTTTCTAGTAAAACATCTAAAAGTAACTTCTTCTTCTGTCTTGTGTCTTCTTGTGTTTCATTTGTGTGTAATTGTGTCTGTTACTGTCAACATGTTACTACTTCTTTGTCCCCCTTTGTAATGCATTTTCTGTGATGGAAGTTCAACTCCACACAGGTCAGAAACACCACTTGGTCTTTAACCAACTTCGAGTTGGGCTTTAAAGGGTGTTGCAAAATGCTCTTTAAAGGCTTTCCATCATCAGTGATTGCTGTTCAGCACACGGGGCAGTGCAGAGCCCAGTGAGAAGCCCCGAGTGCAGCCCGGGGTTCCTCACCACCCACGTGTGCTGTGCTCCTGTGTCCCGCAGCTCTGCTCAGCGCCGGCTTCCTCTGCGCTCACTGCAAGGCGCGCAAGGCTCTGCACCGAGGCGTGTACCACGGCCCTGCTCATCCCGAGGACCTGGAGGACATCAGGGAAAACATCCTCAACTACAATGAAGAAGGGGGTGGGGAGCAAGATGAAGTAAGGATCACCGTTATGTTACAATTAAGAGGTGCCTCGCCTTCCTGAGGAAAATGCATTTTGTGCTTTGTCCTCAGCTTTCCTTCTGCTGATTCAGGCCTGCCATCGGCAGATGAATTATTTGGAAGGGTCTGTACATGAGGGTGCATGTTTCCTAAGCTGAGATAAGTGCCTATCCATTTTTAATTTGTCTTAGAGCCAGTGATCCTGAGTGCATGTTGAAAGGAGCCTGCAGGGCCAGTTGAGCAGTAGGGAACTAACAGCTGCTGGGTTTGGTTTTGGGGCTCAGGAGCAGTGAGGTTCTCAGGTTCATTTCTGCTGGAGCTCCGTGGGCTTGGAAGAGCCTGGTGTGACTGTCCTTCATGGCCAGGCTTCTCCAGACTGCTCCCAACAGCAGGTGTTCACACCTCCCTTCTTGGGAAGGGGAGGTGCTGAATTGGCTCCTCTGAGGCCTTGGGGCATGTGGTGGGTGTGGAAGAGCCTTTCTGCATTTTTGTGTTTTGGAGATAAATACACCAGTGAGCACAAGCTGTTTATACTCAGAGTAGAGCAGATCATACCCAAAGCAGGTATTAATCTACATTCCTGCTGGCTGTTCTAAGGTTTTCACATGCCAGGGAAAGGCAGGGCTTTGAAGGAAAACTCTGGATATTAGATATTATGAACAAGTACTCTTAATAGATTATTTACTGACCTGTAGATCCTTTCTAGGTTTATAAGAGGTAAGAAACTTCACTGCCAAGTCTTCATTTCATGGATTGAAGGGGTGGTGTGACTCTGCAGAGGTAATAATAGTCATGGTGGCAGTGTGATGGACCAGAAAAAAAGCCAGTGATTTCAAAATATTCTTACTTGTAGAGTATCCTTATTTTCTTGGTGAATTAGTGGGAACGTAATAAACACAGACATTTCCCATGTGATAACATAGACAGCTATAAATCCTGTTTTCCTTAATCAGATTAACTTCCTCTGCAATATTTTGCAATTTTACACCCAGAAGGTCTCTTTGAGGAAATCTATAGTTACTGTATGACATGTTTAATTACTTTTGGAGAGTTCTTAAAATACACCCCTTATTTTTAAGCAGTGGAATCAAATTAGTGACTTGATGATCTCCATCTGAAGCTATTACTCTGCCTGAAGAAACAGAGCTTGGAGTGAAGCCTCTCTGTGTTCTCTGTACTCTTCCTAAATTACTCAGACTTAACAGTTGCTGGGATTGCAGCTGAAACTTTTTAAGCTAAAACCTAGTCGTTTGTCTATATTTTAAAAACCCAAACAAACCAACCAGCCCCCAAAATACCTAGAATTACACCACCTTAATTGTGTTTTAATGTTACCTCAACAAAAGGATCATGAGGCTGCTTGAATAAGAGTTTGATTTTTGTAATGTTTGTGGATGGTAGGGCTGTAGGGACAAGAAGTTGTCATGTGAAGGAGTTTCTGTATCTGAAATAAATAATTTTTTTCCCCAGAGAAATGGGAAGCTCATAAAAATTGCAGGTCAGTGCGTTGTTGAGTACACACTGAACTCAACTGAGCACCAGATGTTGTTAAAAGCCAGCTCTGGACCCAGAAGGTGGGGCTTGAGTTGGGTTTGTGGATGGCCAGCCAAGAAGGGTTTATTATCAGAAGAAACGTGTCACTTTAATGAACAATTAGTAGCAGTGAAGGATGCTTTTAACATCACCCAGTTCAGTGAAGGGATGATCCTCAAGTCTGTACTGGAACAAGCTCCCATTTAACTTGTGTCTGATGAAAAGTTGCTCCATGTCCCGGATTCTCTTGGTGTCCATGCCCAGAGTGGGGCTGGCCTGGGGCTTGCACTACCTTAGGACGTGCCTAAGGCAGGGATCTGGGCTGCAGGTCTCGGTGTTCATCACCAACACTCCTCAGCCTCTGGAGGAATGGGAATGAGCAGCTCCTGTCCCAAACCCCATCCTGCCACGTAGCCAGCTTCTTGATTGCAGGTGGGAGGAACTGAAGTTGTTCTCTGCCTCCAGGGGAAATTCAGCAAAGCTCACTGAGATTACCTCGGTTAATCTCTTACAACATGGTTATGTACAATGTCACATGCTAGAGACCTAAGGAAATCTTCTGGGAAGTGCTGACTCAACCTGTCACTGATGGCTCCTGTTCCCACGAACAGTATTAGCAATACAAATAATTATTTGTTTGCTCTAATGAACTCTGTCTCCCACCACCTGTCAACATTCTTCTTTGCCCTGTAAATCGGTCCAGGGACACAACCTTTGGGCTGTAGGGAGGTGAAGGATGCTGGGGACAGGACTTCATTGCAGCTGCCACAAAGATTCTGATCAGTGGTTAACTGTTGGCATTGCCAACTTTGTGCCAGAGGTTGTGGCACAATTCCCAGACAGCATTTACTGTGGCTGAGCTGGGAAGGAATTAGTGACTTTTTGGGGAGTAAGTAGTTTTACTTGGCTTTTACTATTGTGCCACTGCCATGTAACATAATTAGGCATTATTCCAGAAACTGGTAAAATTTTATCAGAAATCACAATAGATTTTTGAACTACTACTGCAGAAAGATTTCTTTAATGTTGTTTGTGAATACCCTTCCTCACCTCTTCTGCCATGCTTGTGGGTATCGGTGTTCAGTGATGATAAGACACTCAGATCTGAACTTCAGAACAACGATTGGGGCATTTCTGTCAGGTTTATTTAGCTTTTGGTATGAAATCAGATTTACTTCTGTGACCGCAGCAGTGCATAGTGCACAGGTGCTCCTCACAGGCTTTCCCAGGTGCGGTGCAGGCGGCAGAGATGGCAGAACACCCAACCCTTCAGGTGCTCACGGCACCCACCGACTCGGGATCGCTCCTTTATTCCCAGCAGAACGTGACCTTCGGCGCCCCACAGAGTACTAATCAGAGCGCCCCATTTATCCCTGCAGGACGCCTACAACATGGCAGAGCTGCAGGTGTCCATCCAAGCCAGCCCGGCCTATTCGGCGCACAGGAGGAAGGAGGCGCCGGGCGCGCTGAGGGCGGCGGGNTCTTCTGCACCGAGGGCGCGGGCTCCAGCGCCGGCAGCCTCAGCTCCCTCAGCTCCCTCAGCTCCGCGGGGCTGGGCGGCGGCGGCGCCGGCGAGGACATCCGCGAGTGGGGACCCAAGTTCGAGAAGCTGCGGGAGCTGTACTCGCACAGAGAGGCGGCAGACCTGTAGCTCCCCAAGGCTGCTCTTCGCAGTTCGGGAGGCAGAGGTGAAGAAGTTTTTAATATCCCCGCTCTCTATTAGCGCCACCCTGGCTTTTTTACGCATTACAACAGGGATTGGGGTTCCCAGTAAAGAGGCACGCTTGGCAAAGTTCAAAGATGAATAGGAGCTAGTGTTTGGAAAACCACAACTGGGGAAAAACAAAGACAATCTGCGGTACACAGTCATTCAGATACTGTGGTTAAGAAGTACAGGGTTTTTTAATCACTAAAGTAACGCAGGACTCCTGAGGGATCCAGTGCACACGGCCTGAGGTGTGCTGGAGCTGAGGGAAGCGTGCGGGGTGTGCTGTTTCTGGTGCTTTAACAGTTACTTGAAGAAAAAAACTCTTGTCTTTTTCTCATGTAAATGAAGTCCGTGGTGTATTATATCCCTCTTGTTTCCCACAGTGGCCCAGCCCTGCTCACCGAGCACAGTGCAGGTGCCAGTCCAGGTACAGGTAAAGGAAAGAGGCAGAAGGATGAACTGGAACTTCACTTATGCTGTGATGAAATCCCTTTATGCTGCCATACAAGGCAGAAACTGGATTTAGGCAGAACACTTGAACCCAGCTGCTTACAACTAGGGAATTTTCCTAAGGAAAAGGCCAAGTGTTACCTGCTTCAAAGGGGGCTGGTCAGAAATTTCAGTAGCAACCACCACAGTTCAGCACAATCTCATTCCTAATGAGCTGCTGAAATGAGCCTAAACCAGCCTGAACGGTGCCATTTGCATCTACAACACTGTCGCTCATGTTTTGTTAAATCTCCTTTGATAGAAGCATTGCAGGACATATCTGGGGACAGAAAAACACAGGGAAAAACTAACAGCAGTAGCAGGGGGTGGAATATTATGCTCTAAATTAATCAGTCCCTTTTCCAAACCATTTAATGTCCAGCTACTATGCTTAAACTTGACAATATTTGGAAGAGAGAAGGTGCCACTAAGTTTAGATTTTTTTAAACTGAGACAACTTGTACAGCTAAATGGAGTACAGTGCAGCAACCCCCAAATTTTAAGCTGTGCTGTTTCTTCTGTGTATCATATGTAAATATCTATTTTAATATGTAAACTATATGTAATATGTACATTATATATTATAAGCTAATACTATTAATATAGCCTAGATTCTAATAATTTGTTTCATTAAAACAAAGCATGAAACAAGGTATTGTAACAGATATTAAAACTGCTTTGCTCACAGTAGCTTGTTTGGGGAGGTCTGGCTTTTACTTTTATACATCTATTAAAGCCCCAAGTAGGTGAATGCTGTCTGCAGGGCAGCTCAGTTTGCACGTTCCCCAGATGAGAAATGTTCACACAGTACTTTGTTCTCACGTGCATTTGTGCCACCCTCTGGAAAATCTTGAGTGCACCATTAAGCACTGGTTACACACTGCAGGTGGTGGGCATTGTCCTCTGGAACACCTAAATCCTGTTTTTACTCACACCCAAGGCTGTTGGTTCACAGACAGTACAGAGTCTGTAGTTTTGTAATTTTACTGACACATTTATTTGCCTGGGAGGAAACCTTGGCTGAAACATCTTGCAATGTTCACCAGTCCAGTGTGCCAGCTCCTGTATTCCATGATCTCAGCAGTCACAGGATATGGAAAATGAACTAAATATATATTGTGCACAAAAATCTACTCCTTCCTGAAACAGCAATAATTTTGTCTACAAACCTTGTGTTCTTCCTATAGCTATGGACATGCTGTTGCTTTGGCTGGTTTTAATTTAATTTAGCCTGTAAGCTCCTTGGGGCCAACACTGTCTTTATTTGCCTGTGAAGTGTCCTGCCTGTCTCAGGCACCATGTAAATAATAAACCAGCCTTCTGCCCCGGGTGTCTCTGCCTTGTTTGTGTTTAAGGATGACTGAAGGGTGGACTCAGCTGAATTATTTCAGTTTTGATCAGGTGCTTCCACAGATGTGAGTCACGGGTGCTGTGCTGCCTGAAAACTTCTGCTGGGCTCAGGATCCACTTACCCACCCAAAGAAGGCTTTGGGGCTTCCCCAGGGGAACAAGGCTTTGTCAGAGCTCCTCCTCCACCCCTGAGGAGCCGGACTGGTGCCTGGGTGAGAGTGACAACCAGCACAAGTGGTGCCCTGTGGGTGACAAAGATGGGTCACACAGAGCAGCCAGAGCTGCTGGCGTTCAGATGTCCCAGTGCTGTTCCAGTGCTGCTGCTTCCTTCCCCCTACAGCTGTGACCCTGCTTTGGAACCAAGCATGAAAGCAACAGCCCTGGAGCCTGGGAGCTGCCTCTGCACTCCCAGCGAGCCCCACCTTGTACAGAACATACAGAATACAACCAAAGGGCAGGACACATCTCCAGACTGCTCCAGGAGCCTGTGTCGATACAATCTCAGTAATAGGACACACTCATTTGCAGCTGTCATGCCCTATTAAAGCCTACTCTTCCTCTTCCCAGAGATTACTAATTAGTTCACTTAATTTATCTGTTTTAATTTGCATGCTGCTCTTTAATTACTGTGGAGTTGCTGAAATCATATCCTCACTTGTTCTGCATTCACACAGACACACAGAAATATTTCAGTGCCTCCACAGAAAGGCTTATCCCAGCACTGCCATGGCTCTCAGGGAGAACAGCTGGCTTTCCACAGAAAGCTGTGCCATGGGTCAGGGGGGGAAGGAAAAATATTGAATAAAAAAACCCATTGGGTCCCTAGGTAGTGGGATTTTCAGTAATCTAGTACTTTTATTAATCTTCTTCCACGTTCTTTACAGACTTTAAACATATAGTAAGAACATTTTATTCAGCATAAAATGTTTGTAAAGGTCTGGAATTTAAATAATCGTGTGGATATTAGTATTTAATCTGTCTGCCTGACAACTACATTAATCTTTGTGGTCTTCCCCTGTTAAAATAACATTCCAAGTACATAACATAGGAGCCAAGCCACAGGAAAGCTGATTGTCCTTAGGTCTGACCTACCGACCAGCAGGTTTAGGAGGGAAAACAAGGCTGTATAAAAGCAGGATTAGGTGGGCAGAAGAAAGTTGAGCATTTTCTTAATTACAAGAATGCTAAAACCCGTGGTCATCTCCTGGGGATTCAAAGGAGGAGGTTCCCTGGAGCCCAGACTCTATGCAAAAACACCACGTGGCTCACATCCCATCAATTACATTAATCCCCAATTAATGCAGGTGACAAAGCCCCCAGCCCCCTTTAGACCAGTGCTCCACAGAGGCAGTTTTATCTTGCAGCTCCTGCCACAAGAGTCACATCAGGACATCCTACTGCACATACAGCCCCTGAAATGAGCTTCACTCCTGAAGAATGCACCTTTCTGTTCATTAAAAATACTAAACCTGAGCTAGAATGTGGAAACAAGCAGGTCCCTGTTGGTCAAAGCATTTAATATAACATCTTATATATATATATTACACTTAATAAATAATATTTACTTCAATGGATATACTGCCTGAGCCTGCTGTCCTTACTGGAGTTGACACACACGTGGTGATGACTGGTGAAAATCATGGCTGGTACCTTTAGCTTCTAAGAAGGGAAGCCCAGCAAGCTGTTAAAACACAAAGGTCATCCCAAAAGTCAGTGCTATACAGAATATAATGAAAACTTACTCATGAAAAATAATTTGCTTTCCTCCTTAAGGACTGAAACAGAGCTGATTCCCTAATCAGGTCTTTCTCAACCCATCCCAACATAAAAACAAGCAAAAAAAGTGACTTTCAAATTACACAATTTATTTAGTATACAATAGTCATTACATCTCTTTACAACAACATATTATAAAATAACTATGTTAGATCCCACCAGCAGAACACTAAAACAAGAAATGAAAATACATTTATGGGTCTCAAAGGCTTTTCTCTCCTGCAGTCCTGGCTCCTTGATACCATTTTGTCCCTGCAATCCAAACCCAAGTGATTCATACCACACCCACCGCTGACCTGCAGCAGCACCAAGTCCTTGTGCTCACAGGGGCCCAGTGAGGGCAGGCAGCTCAGCAGGGGAGGTGCAGCCCTTCTCCCCCAGCCCCTGCCAGGCCTTTCTCACACAGGGCAGGGAGGAGCTGCTCCCTCAGCTGGGAACTGCCCGTGGCCCTGGGCACTTGGGTTTGCTGCTTGGAGGTTGGTGTGTGAACGCTGCACTGCAGTCCCTGAATACCCCTTGGTGTTAAACCTTTCTCATCATCTCTCATAAGACATATTTCTGTTTAAAAAACACCAAACAAACCAGTTTGCAGTTGACAGTTTCTATGAAAAGGCTGAATTTCTCCTTTGGCAATATCAGAGACCACATTTCTGAAATAAGTCTGTTTAAAAACAATTACTGTTCCAGTCAGGATTTCTTAGTCTCAGCTGTTACCTACAAGTAAATTCTGACAACAACAGGCTATCACTGGGCCTGGGAAGAATCCCTCCCCTCCACCAAAGGAAAGTTACTGCACCTTTCCAGAAAGATCCAATTGCATCCTAGAAGAATGCCATACAGCCCAGACATCTCTTACCTTTTGTGTGCTTGTTTTCAATTACTGAAGGCACTCACTGAGGGATTCACTGACCCAGGCTTGCAGCAAGAACCACCATGCATCATTACAGGCCTAATTAAAGTTTTAATACTGATTAAAATGTTTTATTATTGCATTATGTTAAACTGCAGTGGTCTCCAACCTCATTAAAGGATACAGGCTAGGAATTACTCAGGAGTTTCAGCTGCTCAGTGTAACAACCCAGCTCCTGTCAGTGTGTGATTTAAACACAGCCTGCCTACAGCACAGCCTTCTGTGCCAGAGAGGAAGGCAGAAGGATGTTGAACATTGTTTAATGAGTATTTACTGAATATAAAATTGTTTGAGCATGTGACATAACCATCTCCATCTCTTCGGTAATTTACCTTGGTACAACTGAAAGGGAAAACACTTAAATCATTTGGAATTGGAGCCCAGCTCAGTTGTGACAGCTAATCTCATTACACATCTTGATTAAATTAAATGTGGAGTTTACTATCTGCAGCACTTTAAGTTTCCCATCATTAGAAATTAATTGCAGTGGTAATTACTATAACTGAGTTATTTGCATAGGCCACAGACACTCTTATAGGTGTTCAAATGTTAATTCAACCTGGGCCTAGAGGCACTTGATTATTACCATTCTGTTTTTCTTAAGAAACACATGAGCCTAGTGGATGTCTAATTCAAGATGGAGACTACTGTGAGGCTTCCAAATTTGAGTTCTGATTTCAGTCTAAAACCAAAGCAGTGCTAAAAACATTGCAAAAGCCATGTGGTACCTTCGTAACATTTAGAAATCTGATACAAATCACAAAGTTCAGGCTGGTAAAAAGACAAAGGGTACAAACAAATCACAAAATTCTCAGCATTGAGGTCTGGCTTCACTTAATCTTCCATGTCATTTTAAAATACTGGTAGTTCTGTTTTAGGCTAAAGAACAAGGACACAACGATTTTGTGCTAAAATATAGAGCTTTGTGTCTGAAATAATACAAACCAAAGCTCTGCTGTCTGAATGTATTTGAAATACTGGTTTCCTGCTGATTTAGAGATGAGTTTCTTTTGTCCAATTTTGCTGTCCTAGTGGGATTCAAATAAGGAGAAAAAGGCTCCCCTCTAGTTCAGAAAGTATATACAAAAAAGTGTTGTGAGAATCCAAACTGAGAAATTTGGATTTTTGTTTGTTCTGAGCATTTTACAAGGATACAAACATGCAACATGTATCAAGCATGCTCCAGCCTTTTTCTCACCAGAAATATGTAACACTCCATCATTAAACACTTAATGTTATAAACCAGTTTGTTTCTGATCACTAAAAATGCTGGACCAAAGATTAAAGTTTTTCTTCAAAATTATTTGCTTAATCCACACTCACTGATTCCGCAATCACACTCACAAGATTGGAAATTCATATCTGCATACATTCTCAAAGAATTGAAAAAAGAGGCACTGAAAGAGCACAAGGATCTGTCAAAAAGGATCAGACAGTAAGACAAAACTTCATTTTGTGACCATTTTTAGGATTCACAAAGGCAATGCTTACTCAGGGCAGGAGCAGCATGGGCTCCTTTCACTGAATTTCTACCATTTGAGAGGAAAATCTGAACTGCTGAGAAGATGCACAGGCTGGCAAAAAGTGCCTTTGTCCTCCAGTCAATTGAAACTGGAAAACAATTACAACCTAAGTATTCTGAGGGTCAGAATTTGTAATCAAAATGGTCCCTGCTAGCATTTATTTATGAATTCATGAAAATTTTGGCAATGTCAATAATGTTATCAAAATTAAACTGTCTAAGAAAAAAGAATCACAGTAATTAAACAAGAAACCAATGGTGTAAAAGGTCTTACAAATGTAACCTGTTTGTAAACTTCATCTGTATTTCCTAATGTGGGTCCTAGCAGTGAAATACTGAACGTGAAGTCACGGTTGGAAATGTTATTTATGCTTGGCAAGTTTGTAAACATGGAATGTTTTGTTTTGAAACACTCTGGTGAAGTGCATGGTGTAAGAAGGAAGGTTTTTTTTAATTTCCTCACAGAAGCGAGGGTACACCGAAGGTTTCAAATCAGGTTCATTCTCTCCCAAGCCATCCATGATCTGCAATGAAATGGAACAGATGAGTGAATTTTTTTTAGCCAATTCACAGCTACAGGCAATAACAAGTTCACAACAACCTCCACAATACATTCACTGGGTCAGGCTGGCCAGGTTTGTTCACAGTCTGAAACAAGTGGGAGGAAGAAGACAGCTTTAAACCAGTAAGACTTAAGAGTACTGTCTCTAAATGAATGAAGCTGCTTTGTCAGAGGTCCACTTGGGCTTGTGCAGCCTGCTCTGGCTCCACTTCAGCCCCAGAAATGCATTTGACACAAAGTGGGAACAGAACCACATTGTGCCCAAGGGAACTGAAGCTCTGAAGTGATTCACATCTGCTAGGAAACTCTGCTTGTGTGCTCCCAGCCTGGAGCTCCTCAGGAAGTGATTACTTATCCTGCCCAGGCTGAAATCTCCTTTTTTACTCTCAAATACCCTTAAAAGCAAGCAATGTTAATTTGGCCATTTTGACAATGTCTAAAGGCTCCAGCAGGTTTTCCTTCCCACAGGGCGAATACCCTGAGCTACCTCAGACCCGGGTAACTGTGTTTCAGAGGGAAGTCAAACACAAAGCATCCTGCTCCCTGAGCTGCTCCCTGAGCTGCCTGTAACACTCACGTGGCCATTGGCTACATCCAGCAGGTCCCGCAGGCGGCAGCCCCTGCTGTGCCTCCTCTCGTAGCAGATGCTGTCCTCCAGGATCACGTAGTCCGTGCCAAAGGAGCGCAGGATCCCGTGCACGTCGCCGGGAGATCGCTTGGCATAGATCTGGTAAATCTGGAGAGCGAGGAAACTGAGCTCCAACACACACATCAGCACTCACTACTGCTTTGTCTGCTCTGTCAGGACTCCTCTGCCTTGAGCCAAACAAAGAACTGAGACTGACAAACCATGTGAATTAAATATTACAGAAACAATCTATAAATGCTTTACTCAGTACCACGTGAGACGTGTGGTATGGTGAGGATGCTGCTGGTACACAACACTGCATTGGTGCTGTTAGGCTTTGAGAATGTCTCAAGTGCAGAGAGGGGTAGGTGAAAACAGTCTCTGTGTGCAGTTTCTCAGGGTGGTTTCTGTATCCGATGCTGTGTGCTGCTCTGGCAGCTGAAGGGAATATCAGGGAATGCTCCATGTGGGTTTAACAGCCCAAATGGGCACCAGCATCTACTGATGGCACGGCAGCCAAAGCAGTGCCCTTGGGTACCCAGGCACAGAGCTGCTCAGACACTCACCAGCTGCCAGAAGTGAGTCAGGAGATCGCAAAGCACTTAAATCCTGGGCCTGTGCCTGACAGTAAGTTACTCCATGAGTAAAGCACGTGGTGCCTTTTGCACTGTGCCATTAGGACATTACTGTTTTCTGGAGTGGAGTCGGTGACATGGGCAAGGAGAATCTCTTACCTGCTTTGTTCTCTCTCTCAGGTTCTTATCCTCATAGTGGGGATGGTTGGTTAAGGTCCGGCCAGTGCACAGTTTGACTCCTGCCAACAGCTGCATGCTCCCAGCAAACACTGCTGTGCTTGGAGTGTTTGACCTAAACAAACGTTGATAAGTCTGAGGAAGTCTCTGCAGGGGCATTTTTGCAATGCTTGTGACGTATCAGAAGGAAAAAAAAGACTGCAAAAGTATTTTTCTGCTTCTCCTCTATTCAGGGAGCAAACCGTTCAACCAACTGTGTTTTCTTCAAATGCCAAGTGGATAAATTATGATAATACTCAACTGCAAATAAAAAATTTACTAAGCACTATGAAGAAATCTAAGGAAAACACGATCCTGACAATTTCAAACTATTTCTATATTTCATATATGTCTCAGGTTCATAAAGCCTCTGAATATTTATAGGTTTCTATATTCTAATATTCTTTTAACATTTCAGATAAATTATTGAGACTTAGGTTTGTGTCTGATACATATAAGGTACTTTATATGAAATGAATAATTTAATCTGAACGGTAAAACTTTCTGTTTCTGTCCTGGCATTCACCATTCAGTTGGAATGAAAACATTGTTCCATGAGACATTAATCTTCCTACTCTGACAACTGTGGGAGAGAAACTAGGAAAAAAGAGACCCCAACTGCAAAAAGCTGAGGCAGGGGGATGCAGAAGAGGCCAGAATAATGCTGTCACTTATTGTTACTGTCACCTTTGAAATTCCACATAGCAGTCCTGGTATCTCAGGATCACTCAAATTCCACTAATGAAAAATTATTTTTGCTCACCTTCTTCCCATCAAGTTTACAATCTAAGATATTTGCAAAGACACAACAGAGGGGCAGAGCAAAAGGAGAGTACAAATGTCAGGCAATGGCCACTCCCCTAATCAGGCTACTTGAAACTGGCCATAGTATGCTGCAGTGTTTTCTAGTGCTTGGTAGGCACATAACCATGGAAGGGTCTGTGAACACTAAACCAACAGAAAGCAGCACACATTAAGTCAACTAAAATGAAATTGGAATGTGAATAGGTGCCTAACATCCCCATGCATGCACTGCAGTCCTCCAGCAACTGTGACACTTTGGGGTGCACTTTAGGGAGCCTTTGGAAACTGCAGCTACACACTCAGTCATCTTTAAGCTCCATGATCAGCTTGGAAATGTTGAGAGACAAGTATTACATTTTACTATCGCCTTTCAAGAGATTATGCTTAGCAAATGAATTAATAATTATAAACCCTTCCTAAAAAAATCTTGCACTGGTACATTAATCTCATCTAGGAAGGCCAGAGATAGTATTTTTAATAGGCCAGTTTAACTTTACTGATAGACTAGTCCTTCAGCACTTTATAAAACCAGTTTCATTTTAAAGTCTGAAAATATTTAATCTCTTAAGAAATTATTTATTAGTTAAAATATTCAAAGCCACAAGTGTCCTGAAGTACATGTTCCATTAAAAGAAGTTAATTCCTATTAGAATTTAGTACTATGCAAATGGGATGGGCCTGACAAGCTGTCAGCCAGGACTTATCCCTGGAGCTGTGGGAAAGCACAAGTCTGTAGGGCTGAGCTGCCAAGGACATGGGCTGGACTCACAGAGGGACTGGGGAGAGCTTAGACACCCAAATAAAAATGTTGATTCTTAAAGCATCTTCAACATGTTTCTGTGTTTATGCCTGGGCCAGGCAACTCCTAATGTGACAAGTAGTTTTCTGTGCTTGTTCAAGATTAGTTCAAATTTTTAAACCTGGCTGGCCTTACCAAGGCACCCCTGCTCTTCTGATTGCAGATTTGCCTTATAATGGGATCTGCAGCAGACTCAAACTTTCTTAAACCCACTCACACAGCCCCTCCCAACAAGTACCAAAGGCAAAACCACAAGAAAAAAAGCAGAAACAAACAAAAAAGCCAAACCACCCTGCAGGCTCTTTTCTTCAAAAAGAAAGCTGAAGGGTGATAGTGCCCTTTATCAATAACCTAATGATAAAAATACTTGTCCAAAATGTAGAATCACAGATTACACTGAGTTGGAAGGGACTCCACAGGGACCATCCAGCCCAGCCCCTGTCCCTGCCCAGACCCCAACAATCCCCCCTGTGCATCCCTGGTGTCCAAAGGCTCCTGGAACTCTGGCAGCCTCGGGGCTGTGCCCATTCCCTGGGCAGCCTGGGCAGTGCCCAGGGAAGAATTTCTTCAGGCAACAACTTTCCCTGATCTCCCTAACTCTGCTCTGGTCACAGGGAGCAGATTGGAGCTGCAGCCCCCAGTGAATCTCCCCTCAGCAAATGGATCATGCAGAAGACTCAGGGTTCCCTTCCTCCCCTTTCCAAAAGCATTCACTCTGCCCAGAAGGGCTGAAATCCAGCTGAGTTGCATTCTTTACTAGATAGAAAGAGTTTTGCCAGCACTTCCTGCTCTCCTTATCCCTTAAGACAATCCAGTGACCCTTGCTTGCTTTTCAAACAACTGCCTTAAGTGCTCTGGTCCAGGGTGGAGTTTAAAATCTGGTGTTCTGGGTAAAGGCAGATGTTTCCCTGAGATTTACAAGTCTGAAGTCCTAGGAAATGATACTCTTTCAGATACATCACTGTCCATATTTTCCTGGCCAGCTCAGATGTTCCCAGAGCAGCAGGAGCTACTGGAAGCCCTCTTTCCCTGTGCTGCAGTGGCAGTGCCAGGAGCACAAGTGCTGTATTCCAGTGCCCTGGGCAGAGAGCTGGGAGGTGACACTGGGAGGTGACACAGAGCCCCAGGCAGTGTCTGCCCTCTCCAATTCCCTCCCCAGGAGCTCTTGTGGGTGCCACTGCTGAGCTGTGGGGACACAGAAGGAGCATTCCCAGGCCAGGCTGGCTCCTGCATCCCAGGGATGCTCCTGCCCAAGCCCCCACAGGGCTCTGCAGCCAGGGCACCTCCTGAGCTGCAGCCCCTGAGTGACACTTCTCTATTACACACAAACCAAGCCATCTTTACAACTGTCTGAGCAAATGATGTATAAAATGAAAGGATAATTTGTTTTTATAGCTCTGCCAAGCTCCATACCGCACTGCCCAACCTGCAAACAATTTATTCTCTAGGAAATGTCACTAAATAATGACAAGGACTTACAGGTCAAACTGATTTACATTATATAATTTAAATGCCATTCCAAGCAGACCTGATGGCATTTTGAACAAATAATCTCATTTATTTTTGAAGCTCTAAGCTTTCAACAAGTTAATTACAGCTGAGCTAATGGGTAAACTAAGCACTATATTACAGTGTAGGAACCTTTTCTTTACCTTACACTTAAGAATGTAGAGAATTATATAAATACTAAAGAATAACTCATTAAAAATAAAAGGGTTTTACAGGAAGTACTTCCACGGACTCTGAAAGTGGTAGTAATTCTTTCTCTTAAACTGCTAAAGAATTATTGTGAGCTGGTTTTAGGAAGCACTAAGGAAGAAATGGCCAACATTGCAATTACAGGTTACATCATTAGAATTAAAATGGCTATTTCTAGTAAAAGTCCTCCAGAGTTGAACCCTGTAGTTGTCTTTCAAAGCCATAAAATCTGACAAGTCTCAGATTATTCCTTTACTAGTGCCATACCATACTAGAGTATGGTATTAATCAAAAAAGCAAAAGGATTTGAGAATAGGAGATTCTGAGGAATATGCCATGATAGATTTCTTTTTTCTTTAAAAGAAAATCTTTTTATTTGCAGAATGCAATATTAAAATATCACAGATTTAGCTGCAGATGACAGGCAGTAAAGCATATTCAGTCACACTGTCATGGTTCTTTTTTTTCCCTCTGGTTTGGAGAGACTGAAAATTGCAAAAATGGAAAATGACAGCCACAAAGAACAACAAGATGAGTTTTTGTGAGTCCCAGCTTCAATTTTATGCATGCAGATTATGCTCACATAAAGGAGTGCACCTACACAGTTGGTATAAACCTACTTCTCAGTCACGCTCAAGTTCATGCCTGAAATTTACTCACACGTCTGTCCAACAAAAGCCCAAGAATTTAATTTTAATTTAACAATTAAAAAAAAAAAAAAAAAGAAGTGTAATATTGCCTTTAAAGTCTGGAACATGTGTTGATTTCAGTGTGATTACCCTTGAAAATCAGGAATCTAAGTAATAAACTTTAAAGCTGGATTGAAATGAAAATATAGCCATTAATATAAATTAGTATAAATTACTAAAGGAAAGAACCACCACTGAAACATGTTTCATTTACATAACCTTAGGAGCTTTTTGGAAATTTGTGGGGTTTCCTCTAATATACAAATTTGCCTGCTTGTCCCCACACCTGGTTCAGGTACAGTTGACATCCACCAAGGCTCTGCTGAATCTCAGCCTCAGTTAACTTTTTTTGCTGTTGCCCAAGATTTCTAAGAACTTTGTGAGTTTTGGCAACTGCTATTGATATATTCCACAACTGTAGACAGATTTCCCCTTTAAAGGCAGAAGACATTGCTTCTTTAACACTTACCAGGAGTAAACAGAGTAGGGAAGTTCAGGCTATTGATTTGCTCATTCTACTGATATTCTTCCCCATCTCACAAATGAGCATGTTGTTCCTGTTGTCTTAGGGAGAAAGACCAAAACTAAGAATTTTAATGTACCTCCCAGCTGGGAACAGAGCTGTGAACTATCCCTGGAGCACTGTATTCTTGACTTTTTTGTTGGAAAAAAGCTAAAAAAATGAGATGGTGGGCAGGAAAAAAAGCAGAAGACTGGGATATGCAAGGTCATCATGTAAAAAATTGTGCTCTGTAATTGTACAGATACAAACCAGTAGATCTTCCTGAAAATGCTATGGCAATTTTAGTGAGGGGAAGAGTAAGAAATGCATCTGCAGACACTTCACAGGGGACAGACTAATAGTTGGCCATTATTCAGATTGTACATTCGGACAAGTTAATATGCATTTAGAGCTAAGGGGACAGAAGGGTTTTCTTGTTGTGGAGAGATTGCAAGACAGATGAGTTATTCCTAATTCACTGCTATGCATGACAAATTAGAGCTTTTCATACTGAGTTTTAATAATGAATGATTAGTTCCTGACACCAGCCTTGACAGGTCATTAACTACAGCACAACTATCAAGTGTTAGTATAGTGAAAGTGTTCTCTTACACATCCAACTTAAGAAAATCTGTCCCACTTTGAGAAACTTACCATAAATTTTGTTGACTGGTATTTAAAGCATAGATAATTAACTCTTCTTCACAGGAATAATATTTCTAAATACAATAAATTCTAAGTAAAAAAATGCCCCTCTGTAATTGTCTGTCATGGCTTGGAATGAAGAGATGACGAGCACCAGTTTAGCATTCTCAGCACTAAGAACACATGAAAAATTATTCTCATTGGAGCCAGTCAAATCCAGTTCATGGCTGGGAATAACTCCACATGCATATTTTATGTATAAATCTATATATAACTCTATATATTGCACACAGGAGACCTGAACTATCAGACATTTACCATCTTTTAATAAAACAGTAGTGCTAAATGGAACTGGCTGGTAAACATTAGTCACAAAAACATGTCAATAAGGCTGCAAAGATTCTAAATGATGGAAAAAATCATGGCCTGCTTTCAAAATAAGTCAGTGAAGGCTTGTAATATATTTTGCTTCTAAATTACTCCTTCTAGTTTATGGATTAAAGAAATACAACATTATGGAGTGTAAATATGTTGCTATGGGGAGAACAGGCTGGGTGACTGGTTTCACTGAAGTTCATTGCATATGAAGGAAATACTCCAAGGAAATACTTCAAACAGTTCAATATTTAATGTTGTACATTCAGATTTACTTTCAGAATGTTTTCCTCTATAACATGAAACCAATTTTCTTTTTTTTTTTAAATTATTTCCAGAGTTGCAAATAAATACAAGCCCCAGGAATCTCCCTGATCAGAACCTTAACCTGAAAGTTTTAAGTGGTTACTCTTATGTTAACAGAGAATGTACCCCTTCAGTTCACAGCCCTCCAGAGAACATCCTGCCTGGCCTTTTTCCTCAGCATCTTCTACATGCAGTATTCCAAACTGTTTCCACCTAAAAAATACCTTCCTATGCTCTGTGAGAAAGCAGAAGTGACGAGGTGGGGTTGGAATGATGAACTCACACTCCTGAAAGACTGCACCTATGCTTAGCTGTGACAAGTTCAAGTTCAATTAAAATATTTTGCTTGCACTTTGGAACACATTGGGATTAACTCTAACAAGCAGAAACAACTTAGATTGTTTTAAAGTCTAACAAACAGACTGCAGAGTATGAACTTTCCAGAATCACATCCAAGCTTTTTAACATTGTAGAATTGAGAAGGACATTAGTTGGGGGGGGGGAAGGAAATAAAATTATTTCACTGCAGAGGTCTATTAATGCAAAGAAGTAGCTATAATATGATGAGAGAAGCTTGACACCTCCAAATTTACCACTTTTGGCTGGGAAAACTGTGTCCTTATGGGAGCAAAGGGTTCCCTGATGCACTTGGAACACAGCAGGGATGCTGAACCCGGGCATGGAGCTGCTCATACCCAACCTCCTGCCAACCAACCCACCCCAACTCTCCTCATGGGTCACCAGAGTTCACTGCTGAGCTGTGACAAATAAGGAGAACACTATAACTAAGAACATTAGATCTACACAAATAGCATTTAACTGAAATAGAGAAAAAATCCTCTTACTTAATCCAGTTCATCAGCTCCACAGTGTCTGGGTCATAGAATTCTCTCAGCTCTGACAGTTCATCCATTATTCCTGGCCAGAACTAAAATGGAAACAAAATAGAACAACCTGAAGACAGAATGAACAAAACAAGTTCTGGATGCTGAGATGTATCACTTCCTCTTGTCCAGCTCATGGGTAAATTGCAAGACACAAGTGTATCTATCTACCCTTTGTAGGAAGGAGAGGAGGTCACTGCAGGATGAACTCTCAGTTTCAGAGTTTGAGATCTGCAGCTCCTGCCAGATCACCAGCAGGACCAGAACTGCCCACTGTCAATGGTGACAAGAGAAGGAAAGGCCCCAGGAATTAACATTAAGTTTGGAAAGGAAACATAAAGCTAAACTCAAAAAGGTAGGAAATCTGTATCAGAAGTAAAGATTATTAGATGTGCTGCAGATGCTATTAATGACATTTCAGAAGTTTGAATTAAAAGAGAGCCACTGAAGACAAAAATAAAACTGTGATTGAATGACAACAACCAATAGAGCATTGGGGAAAAGAATTTCAAAATTTACTACAGACAAAGAATACATAAATCAAATCTGGAGGAGAGAAAAATGATTGAAACCAATTCTGAAAAGCTTAACCCTCCTGTCCAAAAAGCTAAGGGAAGAATGATTTAAGGGTTTATTGTTTAAACCAGTGAATATTCCAGGGCAGAAGGGAGCAATTAAGGAAGATAATGACAATGTTAATGACAGATTGCTGTGCATCAGTCTTTACTATAGACAATGTTATGGTGAAACCTATTCCAAACCTGCTTTCTTTAGACAATATGGACTGCTGGTTTGAAAATTGAAATGCCTACAGGAAAAAGTCTAGGAAAACCCTCCTGATAGTCTAAAAAGCCATTAATCATGCCATTTATATGAAGTTCATTAAGAGCTCAGAGGAAATTTGAATGTGGTGCTGCTGAGCCCCTTAGCAAACACAGGCATGTTTTTATATGATATATATGTTTTATATGACATATATAACAAATAAAAAGTAAAGCATATGAAAATATGGACCAATAACACTGACAAAACTTTGTCTTGTAAATGTGTCACATTGAGAAACAGTCTGGTGACACCAGGAGAGGATAAAAAGAACAGATGGAGCACATCAGGGATGTAACAAACTGCTCAGAAGAGTGAGGGAAATGTGAAAGAGGTTTCCAACTTGTAACAGTGCTTGTCTCTGGGGTCAAAGTTTTCAGGAAAAGAAAACCAGTTGTCAAGTGGCTTAAATTAGCCCTGAACTGAAGCTGTTCAGTACAGCCAAACACTGCTCAGAGCATGGGTAGATGTTGCAACGTGTGCTATAATAAATGTCCATGTTTGGAGTCAAAGGACTTGGCCATGATGAAGATAAAAATGCAGCTGGAGAAATAACAGAAATTGAGAGTTCAGTATTAGAGAGAAATCAAGATTATTTGGCAATCCTTGGAATTAGAATGCTCAAGCTCAGGAGCTCACCTAAATACCAACAAGTTATCCAGGCATTATTGACATGCAAACACAAACTGATGAGCATTATTGTGAAGTTAAAATACTATGAACACATATAAAGGTGAGATCTACCTACAAAGTGTAAGAAGTGAACCATAAATATGACTTGCTGCTGCTTTATGTTTGTGTTGTGTTATCTGCAGCACAGCTAAAGCAGGCATGGAAATACTTCAGCATTTTCACTTTAGCTGAAAGATGTTTGTTTGCACTGTAATAGTGAAGAGCACATGTAAACAGGAATGCAGATGTCTTACAGGTCTCACAACATCCTGCACCTGAAATCTGAAATAAAGCCAGCATTGTAACTGCATCTGCATCTCAATAAATTATTGTTCAAGAGATGGGTTTGGAGCTGTAGTAACCACATGCCTCAAAAGAGGCTTTCATTAGCTTATTCAGGATTAGGTTAATAATCCCATACAAGTCCTATTTTGAGGAACTGCAATGAAGAATAGTTCTGACAAATGTAACAGATAATGAAACACCAAACTGCCCTCCTACAAACTCAAGAAAGCCAGCCCTGATGGCCAATTAACTTTGTGGTGTACAGAGAAACTGCCCTGCAATCTGAGCAGTCAGTGACTGAACAAATAAATTCTTGTCTGGATAACAGCAAGGTAAGTAAGTCTCCATTCCAAAAATCTCCTTCCACTGTCTGTTTATAAGGTTTCAGAGGGAGAATATAAAACCACATTCTCACAGAAGCAATGGGTACTTTCTGATTCTCTGTAAGTTTTCATGTGGCCACTGCCAGGGCACCTGGGACAAGAGCCCTGTGGGTCCCTTACAGCTCAGAATATTCTGTGATTCCCTCAGGCTTCTCACAACTCTCTCAGCTTTGCAGAAAAGACTCACAGAGAGATCCATGCTTCTGGTAGCTCAACTGACTCAGGACAAAGAACCACTGAGAAGTGATGAATTTCTCATTCTTACTGAGAAACTTGAAAAATTGTGCTTTTAATGTCAATAAAAATTATTTCCTCTACTTAGAAAAAACATGAAAATGATGCTTTTCAGGTAGACTGAGCACAACTAATGACTGCTCTAAAGCCCATGAAATCAGTGGTTTCTGCTGACTTTGGAATTGAATCTGACAGGCTTTAGGAACTTTACATCTGCTCATGAAGAGTGGGAGGAAAATTATTCCTAGTGATCTGTCACATTAGACTATCAGAATGTCATGTTCTTGGTATCCCCTATGTCAAAAGAAATGCCATTGTCTCTGTCACATTCAGAGATGATGAAAATGGTAAATGACTTCCTAATCGTCACATCAGTGGACAAAAAAAGTCCTCCAACAGAGCACTAAGACAATTTAAGTGGAAAACAGTATTTTTTTGCTTTTTGCTTCAGTTTTAGAGGGAGGAACACAATACTGGAGTGAACTCTATTAGCAGCTTCCTTAACTCCTTCAGTACTGCTTTTGGAACTGTAACAATGAAATTAATCTCGTGTTTTTCTGAAGGGAATTATTTAACAGATCTATTTTCATGTCAGACTAGCTATTGCAGAAACAACTTCTCCATCAAAGCAGACTGATTTTTTTTGTCTTTGTGACTACAGATTAAAAGAATGGTTTGCCCATTAAATCAGTGTTCTAAATCTCAGTGCTATAACAGACTGATAATCCTGTACATGTTATTGATTTAGTTAAGTTTTATGCATTTACATTGCAGTGTTTGACAATAATAATATTCTGTTTTTGGAACAGACAGAAGACAAACCAGGTACTTGACCATTTAATAATTCTGTACTTTAAAACATATGAGCAGCAGTAGAGATTATGATTATTTCTGCTCCTACAATAAATCATTACACAATGTGAGAATCTGCATATTATCCACAACTTAGTTAAAACCAAAAGAGACAACTCCCATTTCCATAAAATTATGCATTTAAATAACACCTGCTACTTACACATACAATCAGATAAACATTTGTATGTATGAACAACTACTTTGGATCAAATAAGCCCAACACAGACAATTTCATAGCACAGCTATCTTCATTTTTAAATTCAGTTACAGTTCTTGTATGTAGTTGCTAATAAGACAACATCCTTCTACGAGAAAGGAAAAATTTAATTCAACTAAAAAATGCCAAAACATTGAGAAAAAAGATTCTTACCTTAAATGAAATGTACAGTAATGTAATTATTGGCATAGAATACTTAATCACCTGTGTCTACGAGAAATTGAAAAAAAATTGGTTAGTTTGATGATACATTTAAAAGATTTAATTTTGAATGTATTGATATCTGAAATATTTAACATGAAGTGGAATTTAAGAGATTGAATTTTAAGCCCATATTCTGATTTTATTTTCAAGTAAAACCCTAATTAAAGACCCATCACAAAAGATGGATTTATATCTTTAAATCTACATTCTAGGTGGAAAACACTGTCATTCAATATAATTGACTGCAAAGGTCTTCTCAGACTGCTGATGATTTCCTAATATGGAGATTTTTTTTTTAGTGAAATTGTGGTTATTTTTCATAGCCACATCTATATTGCCATCTAGTGTATTCACATGGAATTGTTTAATATAGAAACCACCAGAAAATCCATTTTACTTACTAAATTTATACAAATGTACAGGAGAGAAACTTGGTTTGAGAGAACTACAAACAATTTTCAATCCTGAGCCTTGACTTGGCTTAGATACAGCCCAAAGGCCAGGGCATGAAATGCTGTGGGTGCAGTGCTCACCCTCTGGGATGTGTAGAGATGGAGACACTTCAGAAGGAGTTTCCAAACCTCTGCACTGCACAGGCCAAAGGATGCAAATACACACATGTGGGATGTCCAGAGGTACTTCATCCTGGAAGAACACAAGCTTTTCATCATCACCTGGAGCTCTGCAAGGCTGCTTGTGAGAGCAGCTAATGTCTAGAGAAATTCTGAACAGTTTTCTTGGACTTTCAGCCCTCTGAAATAACTGAGCACAGGACTGACATTGCACTTTGCTACACGCTCTTGAGAACGTCTCTGTTCCCAAACTTCCATTCTTTATGGCAGAATTTTGGGAAATGCCTCAGTTTACAAGTAGGAACACACCAGGGAGAGAAAGAAGGTTCATGACCCTATCAGTTTATGGTCAATGTATTTTACACTCTTATAAAAATATACTCCCTCATCTAAACAAGCCCTTAGTAGAATCAAAAAAAAAAAAATATACCTCATTGTGCTTAATGCCAGGCATCCAAAAAGAACTGTGTGAACTAAGCTGTAGGCAGCATCAGGCCTCAGTGTCACTGTGTGTTCTTCCATTTTTTCCTTTAACTGGACTTGATTTGAACCACTAATTGAAGAAAAAAAAAACAGTGTCATATTAAGTTCTGTACCATATTTCATATAATTATCTGCATTTTAAAAAGCACTGAGTCTTTCTGAGGCCAGAAACAACAACCATTGCTGAGTCCTCAATCTTTTATTGCATCTATGATAGAATTTAGCCTGATGCCACCAACTTGATGCATCAGATATTTCTTTTCATGTGCAGATTTCTGGAAATGCAATGGGTTTAAATGAGCTGGATCAGAATGAGATAAAACTGTTTACAGCAAGGCAAGCTTGGTTTCTTGTTTGAAGCAGCTACTGCCATGTTCAGAGGGCTTTTGATGAGAGTGAAGAATTTAACTGTGGGGTTGTGCTGGTCTATCTGGATGTTACTAGAGCCATAGACTGGGAGCAGAGTTAGGGAAAATGAGCCCTGAAAGGTGTGGTTGTTGCTTGAGGTGTTTAGCCTTGTGAATATATGTGGAGGGCCCTTCAAAAAACCAAAAGAAGCTGCTTTAGTGTGTGGGGTTTCCCCATTTCTTTCAGGGGGTGAGATAAATGCATTAAAAATCAGGGACATGTCTGGGATTACATCTAGGGTTGCAGAAAATAAGAGCTGCAGAACCTTTATTTTTAAAATTGACTGATGCAATAAGTTTATAAAGAGGCTGATTGAATAGTACCAAAATTATTTACAGATGACTGACATTAAACAATTACTATTGTAGTATGTAATTGTTGTAACATAGTTTTGGAATCTCCTGGATAATCTCCCTTTCTCTTGCTCTCTCTCCTTTTTATCCAGTCTTCCCAAAAATCAATGATAGCAACACTAGTTAGGTGACATGCCCTGAATTTTTGCTTAATCAAGTTTGATAGGATTCCTTCTACCTTTTGCCCAGGTTGTACATGTAAAACTGAGAGCTCTATAATGAATCACTTTGTGTGTTCTGATTTTCTTCTGTGTCCTATAGATACCTCAGAATCCCACAGACTGGCTCTGGGAACTGCCAGCAGTGATGTACAGTTCCAGCTCCTGCTCCTTCACACAGATCACAAAGTTCAGCACAGATTATTCCAGCTTATTTCTGGGCAGTCTGAGGATAACACCTGGGCAATCTGTGATTTGGAGTGCTTTGCACGAGGAAAATGGGATGAACTAAAGAAACTAACATTGATTAAATTAAGACATCCTCCCCTGCTCTCCCTCATCCCAAAAAACCCAACCAACATTGTACATACAGCAAAACTTCCACAGCAAAGGGCTTGACTGAATCTAGGGAAAGATGTTTTTGTTTACATTTTTAGCTTCAATAGGAAGGAAGTTACTTTTTCTGCCTGAATTCTCTATCACACACCCCACTCCTCAGCAGCTGTGCAAAGCAATCCTGCATTTCTGCTGTGTTCACCTGTCAGTTCCTCAGCCAGCTGAAGAAAATTGAGAAAAATGTGAATGATTTAAAAACTGCATTTACCTGAGGTTCCGAAAGGCAACAATTACAGCTGCTACTGTCAGAAGGAAGAGAACAAATCCATAGACGTAAAAAAGTAACGTACTGGAGAGTCTTGAAAAGGTATTTAAAGGTAGTAAACCAAAGGCTTCTTCACAAAGATACAGGTTAGCATCAAAATCTCTAAAAAACAATAAACATCTTTGTCCATCATGTATTTCATAACTTGATGTCAAAAAGGATAGAAGTTTCCTTTTCCCCCAAGAAATTATAAAGTCACAGTTGTGCAGATTATTCTTAGGGCAAGTATATCATAAAACATGAGGTAAAACTCTGATTTATTGCCCACATTTGAAATAAGAACAACTTGAAGGCTTCAATTAAAGAAGTCAAACAAAAAAAGCAAAACTGCAGCTGAATCATACCTTGTTGCTCCAAATCCAAATTTTGCTTTCAGGAATTTGAATATATGCTCATCTGACTCAAGATTAAGAATTTTCTATGAAGTGGAGAAAGAGAAAGGAAATTATATTTTAAATATGAAAAATGTTGCACAGTAAACAGCTTTTTTGTCATTTAAATGTAACTAAAGCAACAGTGGCTTACTAAGATGGGTGCTTTGCAATCAAAGAAGCATTCACTTTTAACTGCATTCATTGAAAAGAAAATTCAGTGAAAAACTTTGCAAATGCTCAACAGTATAGATCTACAAATGATATAAAATTATGGGTGAGCTTCAAGTTAACACCAATTATTTGGTGTTAATTTATGAAGTTTTCAAATCCACATATCAAAGATTAACAAAACGATCTTTAATTTCTAAAATGCAGTTTCTGAGATGCAGAGAAAATATCACTGCAGTTTTTATTTAATGATATTCCTGTAGGTGGTTAACAAACAGCTTTTAACATAATACAATGTGTAAATTTTCATAATTAAAAATTATTTGCCTACCTTAATGAATTTATTTATTAGGAGAGTCAAGCACAAGACTAGTAGAACATGGAGGATAAGTTTCCCAAGCCTATTCAGGAAGCCACCCTTTTTTAGGTTTTTCTAGAGAAGAAAATATTAGTATTTCAGTCCTTTTTTATGTATTTGGAACAAAAGCATCACAGGCTGCTTGAAACAGCTGATCTGCTAGTCCTGAGCAGCACCAAATTTGTATTAGGGTTATGTAAGCAAAAATGGATACAGAACCAGGTACCCAGAATGAAGATACACTTCCTGCACAAAACTGAAGGGACAAAAAAGGGTCATAAAAGCTTTGATCTGGCAGAGTTTTGGAAGCAGCCTTTCTTTGGCAGCAGCCCTATTGCACTTACAGAGCTTATTCCCTAATTTCCATAATTCTGTGTGCCCTTTGAAATACCTACTCATTATACCTTCCACCTAAACATGGCAAAGGGATCTCCTGGCTCTGTCAGTTGATAGGATTTTGGGCAATTTTCCAGTTCCAGATCCAGATGAGCTGCTCACAGGCAACTGGGAATAGGTGCAGACAATAGGAATGGCCCTGTAAACTCTTTTATTGTGGTCACAGGCTGTCACCAATGCCAAAATCAGAAAAAAGAGAATTGCAACTACACTAAAAAACCCCTAACCTTTGAAAGAAACAGTGGATTTCAGGAAGCTGAACTTGACATGGGCCTAGTTGTCCTAGTTTTTACAGATTATTTTGTTGGAGGCGGATCCACAAATTCTAGCCAAGTCCTGATGAACCAGGTATAAAGTCCATTTAAGCATTTTTTTTTTCAGGATCCAAACTGCAGCTTGCACAATCATTAATGTTAATAGCAATCATGGAATTATGATGTCTGACATGCTTGGTTAAGCTGCAGTTAGAGTAATGGAATTCATTATTTGATCAGGCAATATTTGGGTTGCTGTATGCTATAGTAATTCCTCTAATTAGTATTAATAAATGAAAATTATAATGAATCTAAATTACTCATTCACATACACACACAGATATATAAATACTCTTTATTTAGTACTACAGACATATTTTGGTACCTACCTGGACTGTTCTTGCTATTAAGACAGAAACATTAAAACTTATAAGTAATGATCCAAGAATCATAGAATTGAAGAACTGTAGGACACAGACCAGCAGTAATCCAGAAATCTGAATGATATAGAGCCATGTAACCTGTAACAATAATGAGATTTTTTGTCTACAAAACTTTACAGTCATAGCTGAATATGCTTTTTCTTTGAATATGCTTGATAATTTATTTCAACATCAATTATTTTTGCAAAGAATGTATCATCTTGCAATAAATCATTACATTTAAAGCCACTGCTGTATCTTTTTTACATTTATGTCCTGAACTACTACGGTTAATATTTTATGCCCATTTTATACTTAAGGAAGCCTGATCCTATAACCAAGCAGATTACTGCAGTGTGAGGAAAATATTAATTACTTAACATTTCAAAGATGCTTTTATTTTCCTTAGTCCAAGAAGTGTTTCTGTAGCCTCTGTGATGTCTTTATGACTAAAGAGTTATTGCTCAGGGCAGTTCTGCAACCAAACATCCCCTGTCTTCTCAAACTTTTCAGTAAGAGTTCAGTATAATCCCTTTTGGGTTATGCTAAATTATTATCAGTGATCAGCTCAGTGTAATCAGCAAACCCCAGCTGATTTTCTGACACAGTGGTACCAAAATATACATTTTACCTCACACAAAAGATCCCAGGCTCAGTCTTGTATTACAGCAGTGGTGTAAATCAGTATCAAAGAGCTCACCAAACTCCGACAGTTCTAAGTAGTGCTTTTTTGAAAATGAGTACAGACACAGTGGTGTGGTGAGTCTGTTCTGGAGTAACTCAGGATGAAGCTGGTAATTTGCTGACTTTTAAGGTAGCTGACCAGTCACATTAAATGTTGACTTCAGCTTGCAGTTGCAGATACAATGAAGAGTTCAGAAACTCAAGTAAGCCACATTTATCTTGATATGCAGGAACCATACTCATTTTCAGTTAAATGAATACAATCAGTAAAGTTCAAGTCTGCTACAAATTTAAAATGAATTTACATGAATTATTCTTCATCCTCCTGTAACCTTTCCTAAAGTTAGAACCAGTGCAAACCTTCACCGTGCCTAAAATGATCTTAGTAGAATTTCACAGCAATGCTAATGTCAAAGACAGTGTTTTCATCTTCTAGAATACATTTCTGTTTTGTAAGACAGACTATCAATGATCCCTGACCTTCTTAGTAAGACTTGTTTTATTTTCTGACTTATTCAGCTCAGCAACCCAGCAGGGGCAATGCTGTTATTTTGTGGTGAATGCCAATGCAGGCAAGACAACTGCTTCTCCCCAGCACCCTGGTGTTCTGCATCTTCCTTCTGTGTACAGAGCTTGGCCCTGACTGAGGAGAGGATGGACAATGCCTGAGGCAAAATTCATACATTGCTTTGACTTCAGCTCACACAAAGATTTCCTGTGGTACTTCTTTTTTTCTGACAACTTCCAGAGGCCATGCTAAAGCTGTGGTATCAGATCAACTGTCAGGATGGTGTTTGGAAGTGTCAAACAGTGTCTAAACAAAAGCAGACAAAAACTAAATAGACATGAACTATGTTAAAAGGAAGAAACCCCAGAAATGGTGCTGGTTTCATCACTCACTTTTACTCTTGCAGGGTATATACACTGTGATCACTTCAAAGCACAAGGCACACTGGATCATCTGTATCACTCTGGGCATCCAGGCCACTGCTTAGGAAAACGTCTTGCCAACTGTTGGCTTTATGAAGGCAAAGAAACAAAAGTAGGCTAATTCCAAAGAAAGTTACCTTTGCTGTGGGAAGCATGTCCAAGCAGTCCAGTATGAATAATGCCAATGCTTGTATCAGCATCATGAACTGGTTAAATTGCCAAGTCAGGCTAAAGAGAAACGTTGCTATGAATACAACCACAAGTGTGAGCCTCTGGAAGGAGGGAAGAAAGTTTTATTTTACTTTATAGTTTCCTTTGTTAAAATATAAAGAAATTAAGCAAAAATAAACCCCAAACATCCAACCAAAGTCCACCTTAATCTCGTTTTATTTTAAAACCACTTTAAAAACAGTGAATTTTCTAACTGCAGTAACAGCTTGGAGGATTATAAACATTTTATTAGAGTTACAAATTCTTGACTTATGCCTGTGTTTTATCACTGTCAGACCCTTTGCAAGAAAACAGTGAGACCTCAGATAGTTTCAGCCTCCAGATTAAAATGCAGAACCTGTTTTACCCTGGTATAAACAGCAGTTTATTGATCAAAATGAGGAGTAGTAACTTTAGAACTGTTGGTCAAAGAAACTGTATCACCCATTTGCGTTAATTCTTGCAGATCAGGACAGTTTTCTGTTAGTAATTTTATTTATTGTGTCACACTTGTCAGAAATACTCACTTCTTGAGCGGGCTGTAAATGAGTTCTGAGCAGGTATGTGATGGCTGCTATCTGAACAGCAAAGAATGGCAGTGCCCAGTTCTCCCTTAAAGGAATGGTGAATTCCACCCTTGTGGTATCTACTCTGTGAAAAACAGTGTTTCACAAATTTAAAATCATGCAAACACTTGGTGACAGAGAGCTTGCAATGACAGGCATCTTGGTGCTATTTTAAATCCTTATTTATAAAAATGGAGGCTCTACACTCCAGTTCCTTCAACACACCTACCTCTGAAAATAAATCACTATGAAGGTTCTGCAAGTTATCCATTGTTTCTGCATCTCAAATTATGTACTTCAGCTTCACTAACTGTAAAAAGAATATACTGTGGATCACATCTTACTTATGAAGCACAGCTTGGGTAATTTAGAAAAGACAAATATGCCCCAAACTAAAAGCACTCCCTAAATCCAGCTTGTGGATTTCCTCACCACAGGTCATTTTACTTCATTTTTTGGTTTACAAATGCACATATAAGAATATAAACAGAATATTATTTTCACTGTGATACCAATGATTTTAGCTTGAACACAGTTTAATTGCTTATGAGCTGTTGGTCATTTTTTGAAACTTTTAAATGTATGAAGTATGTGATGGAAGAATTCCCCAAAGAACTGTCATTAGCAAAACCTGATTTAAAAGTTAAAAACAAAGAATAATTCTCCTTTTCCTGGTGTAGAGAAAGTATTTGCTAAAAAAGCAAGCAAGCAACATATCTGAGACATATTTAGCTGGAGGAAGAATGTGTCTAGATGGAGTTACTCAGTAGCCTCAGAAGTAATTCACATGCACAGAAAGTCTTTATCCAAATCCATTCCATGCACTTATAATATTGCATAAAGGAAACAAACTCTCATTGTTCAACAATTATTAGAAAGATGGAGAAATTTGCTCCAAATATTCTGTAAATGGAGGAGATGACCTCATGAAGGAAACGTGTGGAATACTGTAGATTGCATGTGGCTTTTAATTACTTTTATATTTGGAAAGGAACACCTTGCCTCCATACACCTGTAATTATTCTGCAGTGGATGTGCTTGCAGATAAATTCCTTTAGAGCTGCTCATTAACATATCAAACGTTTCTGGTGGAACCAAGACTGTACTTTTATTTTCTTGAGTAATTTACAGGTAACAGCCAATGTCACCAGTCTTAGCTTCATGCCAGCAGCTTAATTCTGGCATAAAGCCAGTTCTTAGGTTTTTATCTCCAAACTGATAATTCTTTAAGTGATAAAGCACTAGAACAGCTCAATTACCACATTTTGTCTCTGAGGCTTAGTGCAGGAGATGGCTACAGGAATAAGGGGAGAGAGGAGCTGAGGTTGTGGAAGGAAGCCCTGGAGGCAGATGTTGAGCAGGAGACACCTGAAGGGTGTCTTTAGCTCATGCAGATGTCTCTAACACCTGAGAGATCCTAGGCTGGAGAAGACAGGGTACATCACCTGGAGCTCCAGACACATCTGAAAGATGCAGTCCACTTTCAGAGACCAATTTAAGACAAAATTTTCTACTCAAGCTTCCTGAACCTTTAAAAACACAGTCTGATCTGTCAGCTCATTTCTGATTGTTTTCTAATTATTTTTTGTTATTTAAACATTTTTTCTCCATTTTCTGGCTAATTGGAGAGAGGCCTTATCGTTTCATGTTCTGTCCAATTAATCATGCAGTTAAAGCCTGAATGCCTTACCTTTGAAACTAGGTACAATTTTAGAAAGATTGAATGTTTAATCTCACTTACCTGTTTGTAATATACCAGCAAGCTGCCAACAACCCTGAAAGCCATGTTCCACTAAGAAGCCAGCTTGTTACATACAGAGCAATGACATAAACTGCCTGAAGTCCAAACAAAGTGTAGATATAAAAATAAACAGGCTCTAGGTATTGCTGTAAAACACAAGAATACTGATGTTGACATTAAAGCACTCATGGCAGGGGGGATTATACTTAGTATGAATTAGGTTTTGTTTTTACAAATTAAAAAGGCATCAGGAATATTTCTAATTAGAAAATATCTACAAAGGGGAGCTACGATTCACTACGCAATCTTCATAATGCACTTACAATCTAAAGCCATAAATAAATGCCTACCTGAATTGGAAGAATCCTATACAGAATGCTGAGAAACACCTCCTGGTAAACATTCATTCTTTCAAGTATGTTAATTGTCCTCACAGATTCAGTTTTATTGTCATATACTAAACCATGTAAACCTTAATGATAAAGAGAAATTGAAATAGGAGATTGTCATTTTCCCCCTCCATCTTCATTTGAACAGTGAATAACTTTTTCAAAGGTATTTTAGGATCTCTCATCAGAAACTGCAAACTTTGAGTCAATGATTCAGAACATATTACCTCTGAATCAACATGACCTTCTGAGGTCTTCAGCTTCCCTGCTGCAAATGTGACTCACAGTGCTAATTCAAGTACTGTATATTTAGTAGTGTATAAAACATTTATTTTTATACTTCCATCCCCAGCATAGAATCTGTGGTACATTCTGGATCCTGAGAATTGTTCTTGGCACTACTTTAGTCACAGGTGAAGTTAATATTGAAGAATGTGTAGTATAAGCAAAATTGCTAGGGAACAACAGCTAAATATCTAGAAAACACGAGACTGTCTGAGAAAGCCCCATGACTGTATATGATTTCCCTGGAAGCTGCTCCTTGTGTCACTTACTGTCCAGGAATGCAGCAAAAAACATTGCCCCTTCCCAGAAACAGCTCATAGCTCAAATTAAACAAGACAAGAAAAATGAAAGTAATAAACTTAATAAACCAGCAAGCTGAAACCTTAACAGATAAGAAAGTTGTCCCTCAAAGTGATTGCCTCCATCAGCATGTGAAGATGTGGCCCAGAAACCAATGCATCATTGTGAAATTTATTATCTCCATAACTCAGTGGCTCCCTGGCATAGGAACAGAATAAATCTGTCTCCAGTACAATAGTTACACTATCTTTCATCATTATGGTATGCCTTGTTCTCAATTATATTTGAAAAAAAAAACCCCAACCAAACCTACAACAGTCAGCTGCAAAACTTACTTTACAGTTTACAATACCTTGCTGTATGGAAGCAGCCTGAATCATCTGTTTGTAGTAGGAATAATAAAGTCCACACTCGGTTCTGAATGAAATTTCTCTTTCGACCTCCTGCAAGTGAAGTTCAACAGTAAATTCACTTTCCATTTGCTTTTCATCATCATCCAAAGCTGCCTTCAACTCCAACTCCTGCTGCACCAGGGAAACTGAGCTCCAGAGAGGCTTTGGGTTTCACTTTCTAAGCAACTTAGTTCAACTAAAGGTAAACATACAGGGACAAATTAGTGTGAGGGGCAGATGGCTGGGGTGTAAATGACTCTTTTAACTGGGGAAATGTACATGCTTCTTGTGATTCTGATAGGCTGCTTGGAAATATTTTGGGTATTTCACTGTTTTTGTAATATGACCAGCTTAAATTGGCACAGTGGCCCACAGCTGAACTCTAAGCTGCATATCCTTGCTTTGTGCATTTAACCTTTTCTCCCAGATGTAGTTATCCCACTGTGTTCCACAGCTTTGCCAGCTCAAGGCTCCATTAATTCAGTGTGCTATGTGGGGGCTGCACCATAATGCCAGGGATATTTCAGCTGGCAGGGGATGCTGCTGCCCACTTGTTCAACACTGCTCCTTGCAGGAAGCCAGCTGTCATCACTCTCATTCTTAAACTGCAGGTGAAAGGAAAAGGGACTCCTTTCTTTGGCTTTAGGGCTGGGTGAATTTCTTAATTCTAATTAGAAATGTGCAAATTATTTAAACTAGGTACACTTGAAACCAGGCACATTTCAAACTGTGCCTTTTTCTTGGCTGATATTGCAGCAGATGGAGTCTAGTAAGATCTGAAAGCTCTTTGCTTTGGAATGAACTTCCTTTTGTTACCTCCTTAGCTGTGAAAACCTCATGAAATTTCACAAACCCACAACTTTGGGCAACCACATTAAAACAAAGATGTCATGAACAAACAATCTGATGAGAAGCAACCAATGTTACACAGAACTGTTCTATTATTAGTGATCTTTTTTAGTAGTTTGTGTAATAGCATCCCAGCAAATGTATCTCCTAAGCAGTGAGTTAGAAAAGGTCTCCATCCTTTAGGAAAAGTTTAAACTGAGATTGAAAATCCAGTGAAATCCTGGTATGTGGTATATGAAAGTCACTAAAAAAATTGTGTGATTTATAAAAATAACCTTATGAATTCATCTTTCTGTACAAAAGAATGTCACTGAAATCACAGAACATTTCTTTTTCAGAGACTTTTATGAATGCCATTCTTGTTAATGCAACCTTGCACAGAACCCCAAGACTTTCAACTTTCTTATACAGTCCCAAGTTTATGCTGGAGCAGAATCAATTCTATTTCAGAGCTAACATAAAGCTCAACAAAAAATAATGTTCCTCTCTCCTCTACTGCCCAGGTTCTTATCTCAAAGCACATGTTTTATTGAAGTCAATTGTTGACAAACCCATATTAGTTCTGGTCTGAGAAAAGTAATAGATAAAACCACAAATGATTCAATCTAAGTTCACAATTAAACTCTTCAGCTGCCCTGTGAGATATAAATCACCATCATACCAAAAGCCACACACTTAGCAAAATGAGACTGTGGATTTTGAACAAGCTCTAGTTTCAAATTCGTCACTACTGAAGTTTTCTAATACCAAGAGGTGGCTGACTCTTCAATGCTCATAAAGAAAAAAATAAAGGGAATGCCAACATTTGGAATTTATTAAGGGGGAGAGAGGAGTCACAGAGGGGGATCTAATTAGCAAAAATGCATTCAAACATGATTAATTTGTAATCCTGGCACCAGCTGTATTCAACCAAATGCTATACTTTATGAGACAAACACTAGTGAGTTTTACATCTGTTTCATGCTAAGATAACATCTGCTTTATTCACTCAAAATACTTTTCCAGTTCTACAGCAATTTATACTTTTCCTAGCATTCCATGTCAATAAAAACATAGACTTATGAGTAAACATTGTGAGAGCACATGCATATCTGCCTGTACATTCACTTTGTGAGGCTCTAACAATCAAGTTATCACTGTTACAAGGGAAAAAGAAAGAACACTGTCCTCTGGGACACACAGAGAGCTGCCTATTATTTCAATTTATGCAATTGTATCCTAGTAATATTAAGCATTCACAACCAAATACAAAGGACTTTCTCTCAAGGGCAGTGCAAAATTTTAGAGCTTATGATTCCTCAAACTCCTTAAGCAAGTCCTTCAGAATGCTGAGCAAGCAGCCAAAGTCTGAGTTGAGTTTTTCCATAAATAATGAGCATAAATAAGACTCCAACTACTTTTCTTTTTTTTTTTTTTTTTAAGATAGCTAAAACAAAATTTGTGTAATTGAAACTATTTATTAGTTTTTCAACTTAAGACCAGGAAGATTTGAAATTTTTCTCTAGTGTACAAATGGAAACTCAGCACACACAGCTGCTGTCAATGTTCCCAGCTAAGAACAAACCTTCAGCAAAACTATTTAATCCTTGGACAGCTCTCCTGGCTGGTTAACCTTAAGCCCAAGCTTGAGTGGTGTGTCCCAGATCAGATCTGACCCAGAGTACAAGCACCCCTAACACCTCCACAGGCATTTCTGTGGAAAAGTCCTGCCAAAGTCCTGGATGCCCTTCAGGCCTGAGCATTCACTTTGTGCACTTCTCATTACCAGTTTCACTGCTTTTCTTCACAGAATCATTGAATGTTTGGGGCTGGAAGGGACCTTAAAGCCCACCCAGTGCCACCCCAGCCATGGCAGGGACACCTTGCAGTGTCCCAGGCTGCTCCAAGCCCCAGTGCCCAACCTGGCCTTGGGCACTGCCCTGGGCAATAATCCTTGCCTTGTATTGAAAATGTAAAAAACAGAAAATATGAGCACTTCACAAACTAAATCCTGGCATTCTTATCCTGAAAGACTTAAAATCTTTTATGTTCATTCCTGATTTCCTGCAAGCAGAAATTTTATTAAGGGGAAAATCAATAACAGTATCAAAATGCTTATTCAGAAGGGGTGAAGAAGAAATGAACGCTCTGAAGTTTATTTGTTTTTCTTACAGTATTAATTGGCTACATGGCCTTGGCACATTCCTGTTCAAAATTTCTTCAGAATTTGCAGTTGAACAAGCAATGCAACAGCTGACAGAAGACATAGCCCCCCATTTTGTTATTTGCATAGCAGATTCTGTTCCCAAAAAATGCTGCACTGGAGGGGCAGCCACTAAACTGCTACTGAAAATCACTGAAAATAGACAAGCCATTTCAGATGTGTTATGCCAGAACATTTACAGAAAACTGAGAAAGGATTTTTGGATAAGAAATCTGTTTTGACTTCCACCATCACAAACAGAAATGTTTGTTGGTTTAATGTATATCAGAAGGGATTCAAAATTTTTTCTTCAAAGCTATTTGATCAAGTTAAGTGACTCTAACCTGTGATCTCTGCTGGAAGGGGACACAGGCACAGCCTCTGGCTAGGTGTCATGATATGCTGAATATTTTCTGGTTTGTTTTTTTTTTTTTGTCATTCTTTCAGGAAGTCTTGAAATAAAATTAAAAAAAAAGGAGCAATTGCATACCTCCTTCATTGCATAAACCACTCTTCAAGATGTGTTTTTTCAGTTTTTCTGGTAAGAAAACAATTGTACATCTTTCTCCTGTGACCATGGCTAATTGATAATAGCAGGCACATTTACCAGCAAACAAGAACAAGACTCACACACAGAGCAGCAGCTGAAATCAATGCACTGTTGAAAGCCATATTCAAAATACAGCAAAACAGTTTAACAACGACCAGACAGTTTTTCTATTTGGGTGAACCATTGCTGGAAGACACCCAAAACTCAACTGGCTTTCAATGAATTGCAATTGAAATTACAGAAAGGCAATCACTGCAAGTGTGTGTGCAAGCCCTGACTCCAATTATTTAGGAGTTAGGAGTCATGACTTTGCATAATAAACTCTTTTTACTTCCAATTTTTAGCTTTGAGTACAACTGCATACTTTTGAAATATGCAGTTGTGGTGTTCGTGTATCAGCAGGGTCTTCAGAACAAAAATTCCACCTTTTGCACCTAAAAGGTGCAGGTACAAACATCTGCCTGGTGCAAAAGTGTCAGAAAAACACTGCAGACCTTCTTCAAACACAAGAGTACCTTCATATAAAAGAGAAGGTGACAAAACAGGTCTCCCATTACATCTCTGCATTCATTAAGCTGCTACACAGACCTTCTGGGCATGAATTCTTATCATCTAATTGTAGCTTACTGGATGAAAGGAATGAAGTTCAGGAGAATAATGCACTGTTATATAACTTTTGCATCAGATTTCAGCAATAAAAACCCTCAAATTTGCCCCATTTACAGCCAATTCAGGCTGACTGAAGTTAGTAGTTTAAAACATGGAAATACAACTGATTTAGAATTTTTCTTTTCTATGTTGCAGAGCAGTGGTGATGCTCCAATATATTTCACAGGCTTGGGGGTTAACAAAACATTGCACGTGCATTTTTAATGCATCCACTTATTTATTCTATGTTATGCTTAATGAAACTATAATGAAATGAGATCACCTCTGCATTTTATTAAGCAAGGCATGCAATAATTGCAGGGCAATGATTAGACTACAGTTCTCCCTTCTGAGAATCTGGGCAGGGGTATGAACTAAAATAAAACTTGGTCTTTTCAAACTTTTGGAAAGTTCAGTTAATACATGGAGAAATATATGCTTTGGCCAAACTATAAAATGTTAGACGGAAAAGCAGATTTTCCACATAATTTTTGAGGGTTTTATCTTTCTTAGTATATAGTATGTGCTGTAATGAAAAGATGAGCCAATTGAGAAGTGCTGGGAAACATGTACATACCCCTGGAGAGCCCACACTCCTACACACAGGCACAGAGACGTCTGTGCATTGTTTTACAGACATGGGGATGAGCCTTCCTGCCTCAGCTTTGCAGGAAATTTCAGACTCTTCAAGACTTTCACTCTTCTCTTCCCATACTACTCCTAAAGCAGTATTTTGTTTAAAATGACCACCACATGCATGCTCTGTGAAGATCACACCCCACTGAAGAAGGGACACTGTGAGACCAGAGAGTGTCTGCAGCTCTTTCTCCTTTACCCTGCTGGCAGATGAACTTAATGCTTTTTAGAATCTTCCCATCAAATTGGCTGAAACTGCTCTTGTTGCAGTGTTACCAGCTCTCCATCACCTCCATGGGGTGAAATAGCAGCTACAGAGACAATAGAATCCAGACTACAAGAAACTAGAGGGGTTTATTTCAGTTTTGATATCTAGTGGTGTCCTAGTGTACTTAAAATGAAAACAATAATGATCAAATAAAACAACTGTTTCACCCATTGAGGGGACAACTTAATTACAACTACAGAACTGCTTAATTCAGTGAACTCTGTGCTCCTCTGGGTCAGTCTGACAGAATAAAAGTGATGTATCCATTATGTTCACACACTGCCACAAACCCATGCCTGCTTGTACTTCAAAATGTACAACACCTTGAAATGATTCACTGCTTGCTTTTGTGAGGAAAAGGCAAACCCAAGGTGTACCTTCAATATATTGTGCACAATCTCTCTCTATAATCAAGGGAAGAGAAGGGTGGGTACAACACAGTATTAGATGTATAACACAACAGCAATTGTTGCAGCAAATGCAAATTATTTGTATTAGTGGAATAGAAATGTTTCTGAGCCACAAAAAGTATGTAGCATAGAAAAGACATATTGCAAGGCAAATATTCCAGTTAAGTATATGTGCTCTTTGAACAATACAATACACAGACCCAGCAGAATGGATTTTAGGCATTTGAAAGGGAAATGACTCACCTGTTCTTTTTTCTGGTTAAATTTAGCTGTGGGTACAGCTGCATTATTTTTTCTGCAGTGATTCTATGAAAAAACCTACTCAGTCCTGGGTCGTGGGAATGGTTGGGTTTACATTAGTGAATGGCAGAAATATGCCTTGAGGTTTGCACATTTAGAATGACATTATATAAAATTAGTATTGAATACCAAGAGACTGTCCCTAAACTGTATTAAAATATCACAGTGTAAATACAATTCAAGAACCGTGTGCCAGGATTTTGCATATTGTTTCTTTTATTCTGATTTTAGAATGCTTTGGATAAAAGTAAGATGATTATAAAGATGTATATACTAAAATATTGAAATTCTATTGGAGATAAAGATCAATTTTTGGAAGAACCGTAGCTACAACTCAGGAGCTCTGTAGCAATATTTTTAGAGAAAAAATTGGGGACAGGTATTTATAGAACTGATGAAATATGGTGGGAAGGGAAGCACAGCTTTTTTTAAGTTCAATTTTGAAAAATGAAATATTCTGGTGTTGAGCAGGTTACAAGACAAATACACAAAAAATGAAATTTCAACTAATGCTCACATTAATGCTCCACAAAACTACTGATGAAACTAGGAAAATGATTGTTACCTTGATATTGGAAAACCACAGGTCATTTTCATGCAGTGTAGCCACATAAACAGAAGTAAGAAGTCCAAGAGAGATGGCAACAATTCCACCAATGATTATTGAGAGTATGTTCCACAGCGTTCCACCTGGAGGATCTTGGAAGAAAAATATTTCAGGCTGTAATTGTGAAACATTATTGATCCTATAGGGATTTTTGGAAAGCTATTTATCCATTGCCTATGTAGTACAGTTTACTCTGCAGGTAACAGGACACCTGGTTTTAACACATCTTTATAGAGATGTGGTTTTCATTTTCTCATATAGGAAAATCAGATTATTTTATTTACATACAAAGTGAAATAAAGTATGCCTTAATTAGTACACTTTAAATTTAAGAACACCATGATCCTACAGAAGTTTAGCTCAATGCCATAACTAATTTGTAAATCTGAACTGGAGTACCTTCCAGAACTTTCTAAACTCAAGCAATACAGGATGACTGATAACAAAATAAGAAATTCACATCTCCTTCACAGGCCTAAACGTAGCTGCATTTTTTTTTGGGGGGGGGCGATTTGCTCAGTTTTTGTAAAAAACACCAGTGAAGGTTCAGAAGCCTCACTAAATACCCACAAAGAGACTGAACAGCAGCCAAAGCAGCCCTTGATGTCATACCCTGAATTGCAGATGGGCTCCTGCTGCCAGCAGAGCCAGGTCAGGGATGGGATGGGGCAGAGGAAGGATGTGCTCTGGGTGCCTCCAGGCCTTCACTGCACTCACATTCCTGGGGCTGGGGGGGGTTTTGTACTTCCAATGCCCATGTCAGGTTCAATAGGGATTAGTGATCTGGAATTGTATCTTTGAAATGGCTATTTTATACTGTGTGTGACATTATGGGTTCCAACAATGCAATTCCATGGAACTGAGGCTGGGCTGCAGGAGAGCTGTGATCACTTGCCCTTTCTGCATATAGCCCAAGTGTGTTTGTGCAGAAACAACAATGTAACTTTCCTTTCATCTCTCAAATGTAGAGAAACACTTAGAATTTAGATCAAAATACCCCTTAAAATAAGTTAATCTAAAAAATCCCTCAAAAAACAAGGGGCTTTGTCAGCTCTAAAGCTGTAATTCCATATAAAATGTTGTCAGACTTTTATTACTTAAACAAATCCTGGAATTAAGACAATGACTCTCTTTTAAATTTACCTAACCAGTGTCCTACGGATTAAACAGCAAAAGTTTGCAGTTAAATTCACATTTTATATGCAACCTGGCTATTTTTAAGTACATTTAATCAGTTGTTTTCAAATCCTTTTACATCACCAATGATTTGGACTGGGATTCTTTCAAGAACTTTGGATGGCTACATACAATCTGATAGTGTGCCACCAATAATAAATTGAAAGAAATGTTCTCACCAATTCAAATTAGGATTTTGAAACAGAGATAAGATTGACATGCAGCAATCTGCATGAGACCCTCTGTCTCATCCAATTAATTTTGGTGATATTCAAGTATGGAAATGCATTTGGCACATACCTGAGCTGTGCTTAGGACAGATGAAAACCAAAACACAACTAAAAAGCCATAGTGTCACTTTGTTTTTCATTACCCACCAGGCAGGATTTTCCCATCAGGCTTCACATTTGTCTCCTCTGAAGGCTGATCTTCAGCTGCTTCTGTGCCTTTTCCAACCCTTCTCTGTCTTATGGTTGTCATGATGCCAGTCACTTTAATTCATTATTCTTCAGCCTGACTCCTAAAGGGACACACACAAGCAATGCATCTTCCTACCCAGTCACTTGATACTGTATGAAATATGTGAAAATAAACCCACATCTTACTGACATCACAGACTGATTTCTAGAACTCTACTGTACATAAACTCTATCTTATCTAAATGCATGTTTTTAAATTCTGTACCACTTAGCAAATGAAAGCATAGAAAACATCTTAGAATTATGAAGACTAACATTCACCATTTTACATTCATACATGAGAACAGGTTTTCCAAATGATTCATTATTTTGACTGCCCTCACTTTTTTAGCCCTTGACTCAGAATGCACACCAGGCTCCTCTTTTTTAAAAAGTCTAAGCCCTTCAAAGAAAAATTGGCCTTTTCAGTGTATTTTAGTTGGATGCCTAAAATATGAAGCCAGTCATTTGAGTCCTGGCTTTCAGAAAATCCCCAAAAAAGGGGGTAAAAAGATGCAAAAATGATGCCAGAGAACACTTGTGTTATAAAAAACTAGAGACAGCATTAAAAGATCACTTGATGTTTTATACACCACAGAATTTGAGAACATCACAAGACAAAAATCTCAGCCAGCCATTGCCCTGTCACTTGCCAGGTGCTCTCAGCTCTCTGAGTATGGTCCATACACAGCACTGCTCCCACCCTGCTGCTCTGCACCTGCCAGGCAGTGCCATCCCACCTGGAGAGAAAACCAGCTCCATCCCACCTGGAGAGCAAATCTGCTCCATCCCAGCCTGGAGAATAAACCCAAACCCGCTCCATCCCAGCAGCAACAGCTGCTCCTGGTGCTCCTCCGGTGGAACTGGCTGCTGCTGCTGGCAACGCTGCAGGGAACACGCCTCAACCACACAACTTTGTTTAAAGCTTTTGCAGCGGATTAGCTTCGCCTCTCCCTCACACACCTGGGAAAGCACACGGGGAACCACGCGAGCTCACGCTTGGTTAGAGCCGGTGTGCAGCACACCTGACAATTAATTAACAAAGGCAGGCTGCTCATCCCCACCCCGCTCGCTGCGCGCGGTGCCAGCGCTCCCCTCACGCCGGTGCCGCGGACTCGGCTCCGCCGGGGCGGGCGGGTCC
>WEIU01017021.1:295717-319376 GCA_013389925.1 Aegithalos caudatus | reverse complement strand
CTGCTCGGCCCTGCCGGGCGGAGACCGGGAGCCGGGGCGGGCACAGCCGCCCGTCACAGGCCCGGCCCCCCCGGCCCGGCTGCTTCTCCATCGCTGCTTCCAACTCCGCAGGGCGGGCGTGCGGCGGAAATCCGGCACATGGAGGCACGGCCAGGGCTCCCATCCCTCCATCCATCCCTCCATCCATCCCTCCATTCATCCCTTGTTGGGAACGGGGGCTGTGGGGCCCGGGAGCGGGGCCCGCTCCCCGCGAGGGTCGCTCTGTCCGGCCAGGCTTCAGCCGGTAGGGAGGATGCTTTGCTAAAACAGTGCCCTAGAATTTATTTGTAGTTTTTTTAAATTTTTTTTTTAATGTATTGCTCACCGCCCCTCGGATATAGTGCCATATATGTGTGATTTTAAAATTGAAATTAGAGCTGCGTGTTCTGTTCAACGCCTTATAAGCTCCACTATTTCTTGCTTAACTGCACCATAAACGTTTAAAGGGGGAAAAGACCTTTTGTAGCTGGAAGATAACGGCAGTACCAGACTTAGTTCTACTTAATGGGTACAACCTACCCCTGCAGTAAGTCTTCATTGTAAGTTTTATTTGCACTGTCTTTAGTAATTGTAGAAAAACCCATGCCCCATGAAGCCATAACCAACAATCCCACTCTAGCCCCTATCACAGAAGGCTGATTTCCCAATAATCCATACAAATTCTGTGGAATAGTTGGGGAGAGTTCACTTCTTCAGGACAATATTTAATTGATTTTCCATCACAATTTTATACTACAGCAATACTTACATTTTTTTTTTTTTTTTTTTTCTCATTCCACAACCTTGGTTCATTGAAGAATTTAGTATTTTGAGCAGGAAGAGCAATGAAATTCATAGAAAGCATGCTCAGAGGCACCAAGAAAACTCATCCTGGTCATTCTGAACTTCAAAGCCATTGGCACTAGAAATGGGGAAATTTTTCAATATCTACTCTGCGTTGTAATTTTGTAAGTATTTTTTAAAGCCAACAGAATTATCTTACTTCCTCTGATCAAGTGCTCCAAATAATTAAACAGTTGTACTGTAAGTCAATTTACAGCCATAGTTCTTTTAGTTTGGGGTTTGGATTTTTTTGAGTAATAAGGCAGGTCATACATTTGTGGGGAATGCTTAAGCTAAGAATGAAAGCTAAATAAATATGGGCCTTACCATGGGCATTAGGTTTACCTTCCTTTTCCCACTGCCACATCAGAGATGTCACGTGTTTGTTGAAATGAACACATTGTATACATACAAGAAATTTTACAGCGTAGATAAACACCTTGAGTGCGTGCAGGTTTTTTGTAAAGCAGATAATGTACTTATATTTCTAAGAAAGGGGATGATGTGGAAGGTATTTCCTGGAATAAAAGTTTTACTTATCCACTACTTGTAAAGAGGCCAATGCAAGGTAAATTCCACAAGAAGAAGCAGTTAAAGAAATGGTTTAGAAAACATGAACAGCTTTAGAAATCCCTGAGAAGGGGGGAGTTTTCTGAATTCTCCTGAGTTTTATGACCCTGTGCATGGATGCAATGGATTTGTATGTGGTAAGTCACTGTGCTCAGCTGAAGTTTTCCATTTTGTGGGGAATGATTGCACAGGACCAGCAGAACAAATCTCACTGACATTCCTGAAGTACTAACACAACCCACACTGCAGAATTGCATAATTAGAATTAAAAGTTTCCATAATATAGAAGTGCTACACAGCCTTACACAGTTATTAATGTATCTAAATGCTCAGCTATCACCTTTCTTCCAAAATACTAACACTGTTCAGTTTCAAATAGCAGATTAGATAGTAGGTGAAGTAAAAATGCATTTTTCCTCAATTCTGTATATTTCAACAAGTCATTTCCTGTTGCAGTAAGTTTTTAAGTACAGCACTAGGAAAAAAATTCAGTTATTATTTAACATATTCTCGCTGAAACAATTTATTATTTAGGCAACATGTCGGTTGATAAAAATCTGATGTTTCAAGTTATGAGAATGCAGAGGAACTAAAGAGCTTCCAGATGGATATTAATATCTGAAAATTGTATTATGAAATGTAAATTAAAAGTCACCAAACTGTAGCTTGCAATCAGTAGTACTGATGATTAGATCATTACTGTATTGTTATAATACTGTTGCAATGTATTCTTCTTACTTGCCAAAATAACAAAAGGGTATCTAACAATACTCTGCTCATTTTGTTCCAACTAGATTGAAGTAGCAGAGTGTTCATCTTAGTACCAAGTTACCCAAAATCCAGCAAATGCCAAACATCTACAAACTATTGCATGCAGGAAATGGTTGGAAGGAACTTTAAATTCAATTTATTTGCATTTTCTCTTGGATTGCCCCATTCAGTACTGTACAAAGAGCTACCATGAACTAGAAAAGCAGGAAGACTCAAGTTCTGCCCCAGTAAATTTTAAGTCTAAACCTGCAATGCTTTGAGTTCCTGTTCAGCAGCCTTGTGGTAGATGGTAGATAGCCAAATTTCTGGCTTCTCACTTTTCTAACCACTTTTAAAAATTTTCACAGTCTCAAAGCTTTTGCTTTTGGGAAAAAAAAAAAAAAAAATCTTGCTTTTACCAGTGTGAATTTCATTACCTAGCTAATCTTAGGTCAGTGCTAAGGGTGTCTGCCTTCCTGAGTGGCTCCTTGTGACAGCTCCTCTCCAAACATGCCTCGAAGGGATGCAAGACAGCAGCTCACTGTGGTGCAGCAGCTCTCTGCAGCAATTCCAGCCTTAAGCACTTGGCAAAGATCTGGGACAGAGTGATGGAATCCCACTGCTGTGTGGCAGGGCTCTCCTCCTTTTCTCCCAGTTCCCAGGGTGTTACAATCATCACAGGACCCCTGGGTGCTGCTCTACCCCAGCCAGCCCCGTGCCCAGGTTATTTATGGGGCAAGAAAGTGCTGGTGAGGCTCTTGTGCTTTGTTCAGCTGAAGTGAGGAAGGGTTTTAGCCCAGGATAATACCTGGATGCCACATCCTATTACAAAGAGCTTTTTTCCCAGGTTTTGCATTAGAGAAAATGTGAAAAAGATGCACGACACAGCGTTCTGTAGTGTTGCATCTAAACCCATTTGTAGTTCCAGCTTTTATTTCAGCATATTTGGCCCAGGGCCCTAATAATAACAACAAGAAAATGGCAAAAGATTGCTTGTTTATGTAACTGTAAACCATGCTGATAGCAGCAGTGGGTATCCTGGCCATACTCTCTCTTTTCTCCCCAGCAACACCAACTGACTTTATTTTTTCCTGAGAAAGATGGGAAGAAAAGCTCCAGCAAAACCAAGAAATATGCTGCATATTTAAAAATAGGTTTCAAGATATATTTTAGCTTATGTGACGGGAAAGCAAAAGTCAATCACCTGTAATAAAGCTGTTTAAGGCTTTCAATCTTACTTAAATTAGGGAAAAAATTCCTACTAGTTTCACTATGAATTTTGAATTTGCAGTTCTTTCCTTCAGCATGGTGCCTCCCTAACTGCATGCAAGCTTAGAAATATTTTGACTTAATAGTTTCATTTCTTTAAAAAACTTGTATTAGCAGTATTTAAACTAGCAATAACAACAAATACTAATTATTTCATACAAGAGTAAGAAATGGCAGTCAAGAATTTCAAATACTTTTTGACTCAAATAGATTTCCCTCTCTCCAAACACCAGTTCAGTGTTTGGATTTTCCATGTTCATATTTCACAGAAGCCAAATAAAAGTGACAAAAACGTTTAACAAAAAAAGTTTATTACCAAAATACAATATTAAAGTCAATACGTGACAAACTCCTGTAAAGCAAAATAAATTATTCTACCATTGTACAGTATTCCAGAAGGTAGTTAAAGTAGTACTACAGACTTTGCTTCATCCTTCCAAAGAGTTGCCTATCAGGAACACAATCCTAGAGAGAGCTTAAGGCATGCAGCTTAATGTGCTGGATAACTTTATAAAACAAAACTCATCCTATTTAATAAGATACAGTATCAGAATTAACTGCAGTCTTTACATGTCAGTTTTCTAATTTTTTTTTTATACTTTGGCTATAAAAGCAGTGCCATAGTGTTACAATACCTTTTCTTAAAAAAATACATGTACCCATGTCCATGAATATCAAATGCAAATGTAAATTTCTATTAAATATATTTTAACAAATGTTACTTTGAGCACCAACTGTACATTTCTTCAAATGATTAAATAAGTGCTTATGAAAGAGGAAAATACACTAACTCCGACTGAATCCCACTCTATTTTTCCAGGTCAAGCATAAATCAGGAAGATGAAATATGCACCCATTTCAGTACAGCCAAGTATGAATGAAGTTTGCTCTTTAGTGGAAGTACAGGCATTGCAAACACAGCTGCAAGTTAAAGTTTGTCAGTTTGTATCACAGAATAAAATCTAATTTAAACAAACATCACGTGAATAGCTGATCACCTGGTAGTGCTGTGACCGAAGAGACAAAAATAGTTTATTTAAAAGCTTAAAAAAAGGGGACATTTGCACTGTTAATGACTTTGAAATGTGCTTAAAACCCCTTACAAAACATGCAACCAAGCCAGCCACTTTCAAAAGCAGATAACCTGAGAAACAATTTGCTTTCAGAAAAACTAAGTCTATAATTATTTCACATGCAGGACTTCTGACAAGTCCCTGGGAATTGTGAGTGAGTAACTAATTGCAAGCAGCATGGAGACAGCTAAAAAAAGTAAAAATAAATCCCTGTGCATATGGGAAAGAATTCTTTGTTGGCATTTGTCAGGACTGGTAATGGTTTTTAGAGGCAAGTAGCTTTCCTTGTTTTACAGGAACACATGGTCAAAAAGAACAAAGCAACAAGATGGCAAAGAACAACTGTGAACAGACACATCCTGCTTAGGAATCCTGTGACACTGATTCCTGCAGAATCTGCAAGTGGAGCTTCCACACACACCAGAGCTTTCATTTTGATTCAAGGTTATTGGCTTTTGAAATTTTGGTTCACTGCCATCTCCTTCTTAGCTTATGAATGCAAGTTTTTCCTTTTTTATTTTTCCCTAGCTGAGCAACTTTAACATAATTACACAAAAATAAAAGTGTGGTAAATATTGTTTCTGTGAATACTGACTGGTACTTTAGCATTACTAGGGATCTCACTGTCCTTTAATTTTTCCAACAAATGGGATTTCTAAGTGAGAAAGTTGAGATATATTCCAGATAATGTAGTATTTTCACATTAATTCTATACTGAAGGTAAAATAGAAGCGTCAGTATGACAATATAAATATCCCATTAAAAGTTCATTATCTCCACTGGAATTTGGGATCATGTAAATAAATAATGTGTTTTTCAAATGCAAAATCCATCTGTAGGAATATGAAGAATAACTATTAACTGAAAACATGTATAATTAACTTCACATACATATTTAAGGTATCTCAAAAATTCAACACAAAACCACTTTGACCTTTATCCTGACCAATTCTTCAAGTTGAATGTGTACTTTCTGCTACCTAATTTATAAACAAAATAATAACTACTTAAGCCAAAAGAAGTCAAATTGAGGAAATCTCTTGAAAACAAATATCAAATATATTTGAAGTCTTAGTGCCTTTGCCCTGGCCTCTACATTTTGTGCTGCTTCATGAAGCTGTGACTTCTGTTACTGTTTTCTTTGCTTGGTTGCCACTTCCAGGCAGTGCTAGCACAATACAGACACTCCATGTGCCAGCCTCTCACTTTTACAGCTGCAGCTGATTTCTGCTGCCAGGAGGGTGTAAATAAAGGAACCAGAAACCACACTTTTCCTAAGAGTAAGGAACTTTGTAAATATTGAGCTACTAAAAATCAGGTCACTGCATGCCCGTGTCAGCACTAGGCAAGCTGCTGTGCATCTGCCATTCATTAAAAGCAGCAATAAATACATGCCTGAACTAGGAAGTTTAAATCTGGCTGCCAAAGGGCTTCTTTGGAAGTGGATACTACATTTAATGAACCTTTCAAAAAATTAAGTAGCCAACTTAACCAATAACCTCAGCAAAGTGGCCAGGTAACAAGCCAGTATAATAATATTCCACACTGATAGAGATGAGCATCTTCTACTGCCAACTGTTCTAACTGTAAAAACAACAAACAAGAAGCCCCCCACATTGCAATTTTAGAAGCTGAGGGTTTTAAAAGGGTGAGATTTCTATGTGTTTCTTAGACAACAAAATAATCTCTAATTCCCTTTATTGATTCATACTATAGGCACTAATAAAATTTATTCAGTAAGTGACTGGATACAGTTTTGGCTTAATACATTGTTTGCCAATTCTTTTTTTAAATATGATTTTCTACAGGAAGATTATCTTTCAGCTCATTATTTCTACAGTTACATCTCTGACAGACAAGTGGGAAATTTGGCCAGCCAGTGGCATTTCAAAGATTGCCAAAGCATGTAGGTGTTTCTGAAAAATTCCAATTTGTGCTCACCTACATCTTTTGGAACCTACACAGATTTAATCTACATCACTTTGTGGCAATTATTGTTAATATCTTGTTCTCATTAAAAACATTGCTCATCCATACTGCAAAGTAATCACCACAAATGGAAAGTGACATTAAAAGCTTTTCTTTTTTTAAATAATTCGTCTGAATGTGTCAAGAAAACCATGAAAAAACAACAGGTTATAGTTATAAAAAATAATCTGTTACACACTATGAGTTGAAAAGACAGGAGATTTGTAGCTAGGATCCAGTCAAACAAATAGTTATTAACAAAATGCTTCTAGGCCCTTCACCTCCTGCTGCTCTAAATCAATGGAAAGGATGGCAGTCTTTGTTGGAAAATTACTTGGGAGTTTGTAAAGCCTTAAAAATAGACTGGGAAAAATGGAACTCCTGTGTGTGCATACAGCACACCCATGCCTGGCCCAGCTCCCCTCTCCCCACCTTCCAGAAGCCAGGCAGGGGGGTTACCAGATCATGCTGTAAGTTTTATCTGATCTGTTGCCAGATCATCTTTCAAAAAAGAAGGTAAAAACCTTCTTTGCTGAATTCTTGGAAAACAACAAAGAGGGAGGGAGAAAAAAGCTTTTCAAGTGATTCAAAGCTTTCACACCTTTGGGTTTTAATGTACTGTGCTAATGCATTATTACTGACTAGTACCTGACAGGAAAATAAAAAAACCCAACAATCCTACAGTCTTGGCACCATATAAAGAAGCAACAGGTTAAAATGGATGGTTCTATTCTCCACACCTTGTATTTATCTCTTAACTGATTCATCGGTCCCTGGTTAAAACACTGGATTCCTACTGAAAGAACTCAGGATGGGAAATCAAGTTTTGCTTGCAATTTTTCTCTTCAACAAGTTTCTCAGGCAAAAAAATTAGCAAAAAAAGAAAATATTCACTCTAGGAAATCCTCTCTTAACTTACTGCTTCACCTAGTTTGTATTCTGAGCCGTGCTGTGGTCCTTGTTTAGAATGATGTTTATGATTTCACCCTCATGTTCTTTCATATGATCCAGCAGATTTTCTTTGTTGGTAGACTCAAAACCACAAATGCAGCAGCAGAAGAGAAGAACACAGTATTCTGTGCCAAGATGGGGTAGAGTGGAGTTCTTTTCTAAACTGCATGAGGTATTCATCAAGGTAGGTTTTTCATTTTCATCAGAACCTGAACTTTCATTTGTAGTCTGGTTAACTGACTCTGTAAAAGACACCAAGTTGTCTGAACTTCCTAGTATAGGTACTGTACTTTCATCTGTGCCTTCTATTAAGTTTTTGTCAGTGAGCTGTCCTTGAAACCTGAAGTAATAATAAAAACGAAAACAAATATTAAAATATACAGCTGTTGCTTTTTGATAGGAACTTTGTTTTGGGTCAGGGTTGGGTCTTTTGAAAGAAAACAGGGCTTGACAGTTAATCAGACATACCTACTGCTTTGTGAGATTGCATCATTAATAGCCTTGTTCACTTGTTCATAGTTATAATTTTGGTCACTTGCATGTTTCCACATGTGGGACTTCAAGGATGGAGGATGGCTACATACATATCCACAGAGAGAACATCTGGAGGGAAAATGGAAAAAGAGAAACATTTAGACGTTAAATTTTATTAGTTTAGTAATGGTTGAGTTCTTCCAAAAGGATGAGTAAGCAGAGAGATCCATATGAACCTTCTTCTTGGTCCCCCTTTTCAGTTTTGTAATTGGGTCATGTTAGTTTGCAAAGGTTCATCCTGAAATGTAAGATTATTTTTAGGGTCTGAGAACTTTTCAACCTAATTTTTTTGATTTCCTAAACAACTGAATTGAAATCTTATCTGTTTGGCTTGATGAAACTGTTTAAACCCTGCAGAAATGCAGTATTTCTGCTGAGTGCAGAAACATGGCATCTGGCAGGGTGGTAGTGATCTCTCTCTGCCACTGCTCTGAACCAAGCAGACACTGTGTAATTAGCACTAATTATGGCAATTGAACTAAATAAGTCTTTCCTGGTATAGCAGGTGTTAGTTTATCAAGGATCACAGAATTGTTGAAGTTGGAAGGGACCTCTTGAGGTCACACAGTCCAACCCAGCCCCTCAAACAGGATCAGCAGGTTGCTGAGGGCAGTGTCAGATTCTGAATATATTCACAGATCAAGATTCAGACAGGTGATCATTTTCTCCATAGAGTTTTCTATCAGCTCCAGTACCACAAGACTGTATTTTCTATTTCCCTGTAAAAGACCACCTTATACAGTAAAGAAAAAAACCCTGAAGAATAAATCCTATTTACAGGGAGATGTAACATATATTTATGGACAAGAATAACCCAAGACTAATCAAACCCTGTATAACCCTTTTCATGCAGGAATAAACATCAGAGATTTTTTTACATGTTTTTTATGATGATAAATTAGTCACTTCAGCATGAAGGAGATGAGTGATACTGCATGACATCACTTCAGAGCAGGATCTTTTTGTCTTTTGGATAAAAAAGCTATTTTGCTCAGCTGCCTGCTACTTTGGAAGGCTTCAGTTCCTCAAATCCCATGAAAAAGATCAAAATCAATCAAAGGTGCCCTTATGCTAATAAATTTTAACTAGGAATGAATCTCTGCTCAAGCAGTGTGATCCCAGTGTGTTACTATGATGAGTCTGTTAAAATTACCACAATGCAAGTCAGTTTTTGTAAGTCAGTTTTTGTAAATTTTTAAGACCTTTTCAGAAATGTAACCTGGAAACACAAGAAGGCCTATATAAAACCACATTATACACTACAATTCAGTCAGGTTTTATGACTTTTCTTAATGACAGTGGGGTATAGTCCAAAATGCCCTGCAAATCATCATACACAGGAAACTATTTCTGCTCAGCAGAAGATTGCAGAGAACAGCAAAAATCCCCCAAGTTAGGTGAAAGCACAGTACATTACCTTGCTTATGGAGCAAGGTTAATTCTGTCCTGCTGGGGAACAACAATGTGTGTCCTTCTAGCTCACTTTTCTCTGCTGATTTGGAATGTAGGATCCTATTTGTCTCTTTTCCTTCTGATTTGGAGCCTTACAAAGAGAATGGATGCTTACAAAGATAGGTGAGTGTATTCTCAGATTGGGAATCTTAAGACCTCTAATAAGGCTGTTACAAAATATGTCATTAGATAAAAGGCAGACCTTGTAGTCAATTTATAGCTACAATTAGGCTAAAATAATTTTTTTGTAAAACACAAAGATGAACAAATAATCTTAATTTCATTTAAAATGCCCACTAGTCTCACCATACATATGATTTGCTGAGCTACTAACACTGCTTGGTCAGTGGTTTGGGAACACAATCAATGAAACCATAGCCCAGTGTCCATTTTTAGCCCTTTTTAAATACTCTCATTTTTGAAGCTCATTAATTTACTCAGGTGATTTACTAATAAAATTTACTTTGCTGAAAACAGTATCTTTTGAGCCAAATACTGGTGACTATTTTAGCATACAGTTCAAATCAGAGACAGAAACTCCAACAGCTTTTAGCATGCTGCACCACAGTTAATGATCATATACTTACAGTCTATGCAGCACTTTCTCAGAGAAACAAAATTATTTACCACTGAGTTTAGTACTAGAAACCTTTCAATTCCATAGCATGACCTGCTCTACTGCTTGATTTGTGCTGATTTATTAAACTTCACTGTTCAGGAGTATTCTACATTGATATACTGAGGAAACAATTATCTTGCAGCTTTGGATAGACTAATTCCTTGGGGATCAGGGACCGAAGTGAGGAGGTTTCCAGTAATCTGTGGTAATACCAAGAGCACTCAGCAATGCTGTGAGAAGTATGACAGCTGAGCACATAGAACTTAATGCTTCTAGGAACTTGCTGGGGAAAAATGCAGTGGAAGTACTTTTAAGTTGTAGAAGCAGCTTTTCTCGAGAAGAAACCTCTATGTGAATGTGCTTAATCTGGATTCTTCATATTGCCCTTAAAATCTTCCACTAAGAAATACTCAGAATAGTCCCAGTTTTCTTTCCCTTCCCTTCCTAACTTCTATTTTTTGTTGCAAACTAGTAGCAGACAATTACACATATTTGTGCCAACTTTCTCATATATTTATAAACCACTCATATCTATGGACAGACTAAAAAGAACACTCATCACTTAATGACTATTCATACTAAATCTTAACTAGGTGATACCAACCTGGATTCTAAGTGACATGTACATGCAAAGGCTGAGCCTAGACTGGGATATTAAACAAAGCCAGGGAACATTCCCAGATACTGGAATTTACCCATCTATCATGTTAGATGTTAGAAGTGCCATGGCACGGGTTTGGCTCATACAATCTCCTGAACAATTCCAGGCATGCTTAGGTAATTAACACAGCCCAGAAATGACTTGCAATAGGCAGTTTGTGTGCAACTATTCCATTCTGGAAAGCAAAAGCTGAACACTGTCCCAGAAGGAAGTCATGGACAAGTTGAATCAGCCAGCAGAAGCATCACCTGGGAATGCCACAGCAAATCCATCAAAGAACCCCAACCAAGTCTCTGGAAGGAAGAATGACTGTGGGAGGGAAGGGAGCAGAATCTGCAGCCTGCTTTCAGGTAACACCCCCCCTCTGGCAGAGCTGTTTGCACATGACCCCAGGTGTTACATACTTGTACTGTTCCAAGAGCTGCACTGCCTGACGCTCCTGGGGGTGCCGCCTCAGGTGGCACTTCAAGCTATTCATGTTTGTGGTGGCGAAGTCACACACGCGACATCTGAAGAGACAACAACAAGTGAACTAATCTGGAAATTCACTGCTGCCACTGTTCCAAACCCCAACAGATACCAGAGCTGCCTAGAAAGACTTCAGCTGGGGACTAACAATATTGACAGAACTCCTCCAAGTCGTCAGTTAACCTGCTGTTGGGCACTGAGAATCTTTTGGAGCCCAAAAAAGCTGGAGGTGGGTCTAGACCTTTCAGCAAGCATCACTAGGCATACAGACTGTGTTTCTTCCTGAAATCTCTCTGGTGTCCCTCTCCTGAAGTGGGTAAGCATCACTATGTGCAAGGGGGGTGAGGCTTCAGGTGGCTGGGTACAGCCCTTGTAAAGGCACAATGCTCCCCTATGAGCTGCAGGGGAGAATATGTGCTCTGCTCAACACACCAGCAATGTTCACATGACATTGTAAAAGCCAAACCAGTAATAAAACACCAAGGTCCAGGGCTTTATTGCTGAAAAAGAAGTCAGTGACAAGATCAAGATACTCAGCTCTAAGTGCCCTAAACGTGTCACATCATGCCATTCAAAGTTTTAGGTTTTTTTTTTTACTTCTGTCACAGTATCTTTGTATAAAACCAATTCATAAAGCAGTCTGGATCTAAATTCAGATCCTTGGATTTAGATCCCAAAGTATTACACAAATTCTTTGTTATTCATAAATACCAGTATACCACCACATAACCTTCCTCTATCCACCATATTAAAACACAATCCATCAAGCTCAGCTAAAACTCTTATGTATTTGTTTGAACTTTAGGTGTTCCTTTTTTTTGAAATGGTAAAATGCCAAGTTATAAAGTTTGGTCTATAGTGTGAAACAGTTTGAGACTACAGGATACTTAGCCTGAGAATACTCACTGTATTTTTGAAAGGATTTAATTGTGCATATTAAAATCCAGAACCTATCTGATCTACAAAAACATATCTTTTAAGGCCCTACACCTTAGTTTCCAGCAAGTTTTGTCAAACAAATAATAAACTATGTTTACAGCTCTCAAAATGGCAGCAATATAGTTCTGTTGCTGTTTGATACTATGGAAGCCTTGAGGAATTCATGTTTCAGAAGGAGAAATACCATAAATACTGGATCATTATGGTTTTCAGCCTGTGGCTTAAGTATCCTGCCAGGTTTTCAGATTTGTCTAAGGGGTTTATGAAAAAATAATAAGAGAAGCAAGGCAGATGGGTCGGTTTGTATTTAGTATGCAGCAGTCTGTATCACCAATGGAAAATTTCCAAGGGTTCCTAAATCATAACAGGCTGCTAACACCAATTTGAAAACTACCACGTACAAGACACTCTACAGTATCTGCTGCTCCAACCTCACTAAGTCATAAATAATGGTAATAGTGAAGGTTCTGAAGAGAAAACAATCTATTTGTATTCCACACTTGCTTTCTGAGTAAACATCTTGTGAATTTTTGCCAGTGTTATGGGATATCATTATAATGCACAAATCAAAATACAACACGTCTTCAGGGTTTGTTTATCCAAAACAGAAACTCCCTGGCTTAACTCAGCATTTCAAGGTGTTGAGTTTCCAGAATTTACATTAAAGATCCAAGTTTACAGTAAAGATCAGCTCAAAAAATCTATTGACTCAGATCTATTTTCTAGCCACTAGAGAGGGACAGAGATCCACACTGAATGAGCACAGATTGAATTTGGGGGAATTTATGCAGCGACCAATGGGAAAATGCAGGATTTAATTTTTTGCTTAGGACCTCAGCTGTAGTATTACACCTGATTTTAGACACCCAAGTTCCTATATAAACCTTTGCAGAAAACTTATAAAATATGATACTAAGTGAGTATGTTACTATGTTAAAAACCAGTGAAAAAGACAAGGCACTCTGATGAGCAGGATTTGCCCACCCTCTGCAGCAGCCAATGTATAAAGCAGTAATATGACAATGGAGAACATTTTGCAATAAAGCAAATCCAAAATGAAATTAAGTGTGCAAGGGTTTTGAGAAATATATTGTTACTGTTAGACAAAATCCAGCATTGTAACATAATTATCTTCCTCTCAACCTGTGAATGGTTCAAACTGAAAACAAGCAGCAGACTGCCACAGCAAAAGATGCATTCCGGAAAAATCAGCAAATCTTAATTACACAGTTGGAATCAGCCAGCAAGTGTAATAAAGTAAAATGATGTAATTCCAGTTGTTGACAACACCTCTGCAGGTCCATGAGCCCCGAGTGCCCCTGGCAGGAGGAGGCTCTCACCTGTATGGCTTATCCGAGCTGTGGATGCGGCGGTGGTTCCGCACCCCCACGTACGTTGTGCTCGTGTAGTCACACACATCACACCTGAACAGCTTCTGCACTGAGGACTTGCTTCCTGTTGAAACAAAACCCATCCTTTTAGAGAGCTGCACTCAGCCTTGTAAGGAATTCTCAGATTAGCATTTCATCACAGCTGAATTACGAAACACGAATTAATGTTTTAAAGTAGTTTAGAATGTCAGTAAATATCTAATACTTTTGAAGCATTAAACAGACAACAGACATAGAGGTAATAAAGGTATAGCTTATTTTACCACACTGTTCTGCATTTGCCCTGCCATTTACAGGAATTATTTTAATTTTAGGAAAACACATTCTTTATGTGGACACTTCCCTTCTCCCTGCAGTTGGGTAAAATCCTGTTACACCAGATGATGATAAAACGTGGGACTGCTGAACCCAGCATCAAATCAAAGGAAAAGAGGGGGATTGAGAATGGATGAGTTACAAACTGGCAAACAGAAAAGAAAAGCAAAAGACCTCCCGAAGCTTCTAAATCCTCTTTATCATCCACATACACTCACAACTTATTGAAAGATATGAGAGGATAAAAAAATAGATAGTGACCAGATGTCTTAATAAATAGTTTGGAACTTCTCCAAATTACTAAAAAGCAAGTGTAACAAAAGTAATTTTTTCCTTCCAGAATGAAAAAGACTCTTGAAAAATTAATGGTTGCAGAGTCAAAGGCTAATGACTACTTAAACACAGGAAAATGTGTGCCCACGAGTGCACGGTTGGAATAATTTTGAGAATTAAGTGTGTACACATTATCAGCCCTGTTCCTTCTCCCTCACTGAATAATGGGACTGATTTGGGTTAAGGTATTAACATTTGGGAAGAGGGATGGCATTTTTTATGTAGGTAATTTTCCCATTCCAGCCTATCATGCTGTACCTCATGCACTTCTTTTTTAGGCTGAATTCTCTCATTATCAAAACAATTAAGAGTCATGATGGTAAAACTCTTTTAAGGAGACATTTCTTTTCCCACAGGCAGGCACTGAATTATGCCAAAAAGGGTTCCAGATATGTTATTCTGATGAATACAGTCAGACAGCTAACTTCAACAGTAAAGGAAAATTAACAACTAATTAAACTTTCACTCCAAAATTTAGCACTTTTGCTTCAAGATGCAAAGTAATTAGGTAAGGTCGATAACCCCAGAGGGTTATTGTGAAGAATATACGGTATATCATATAAAATAGCAGTCTGAATGCAAAGAGAGTGAAATAAAATTGGAATATTTCTGTGTGTATCGAGATAACTGAAAATATATTTCCTGTATTTCATTTTAAAATATGATACAACACTCACTCTTCAGCATTCTTATAAGAAATAATATGGAAGTAATATACAACAGGCACTCTTTGCAAGTCAACCTTAAAGCAAAATATATTGGAATTTTTCCTACAATATGCTCATAGAGTAAAATTTATTGGTTTTATTTTTCCTTTAATGTAAAAATTATCAAAACAATCCTAATTATTTATTTGAAGATTTTAGAATTTATATTTCTGCATTATTCTTTTATGAAAACAAATTCACATAGGAAACCTCAAGTGGATCAAGGACACTCACTGGGCTGCAGATCCATGAGAGCAGGGAGAGCAGGGGCTGTGCTCTGCTTGAAGAGGTTTTCCATCTTAAATTCTGCAGCTTTAGAATAAACTGCTTCCAAATGTATTTTCTGTTATGGATTTGGTATTTCAGTGGGCAGGCAGTTTAAAACCAACAGTATCTAATGAGATTTTTAAAGCATTATGCAAACATATTAGCTACAGCACAGTTCTAAGAGAATCACACCCAGCAGCACACACTTAGGAGCAATTATTTATACCAATCACTACTTTATACTTATTCCTTCCACAAAATGCACATAAATTATAATACATCACATAATCTCTTGCTGTTAAAAAACAGCACTCGTGTCCCTCACCCCCTCCACTGGCTTATTTCTTGTGGTTTTGGGGCCTGTTTTGCTTTCTGGATGGAGAATATCAGGTCTCCTGGAAGTGAATATGGAAATGACAGAGCTTTGTTCCAGCAGCAGTAACAGGTGCTCCTGTAATGCTGCTTATTACCCTATTCCTTCATTATTAGACATTTACAATCTGATCATATCCAGTGTCATAATGCTCCTTTTAATTTATTGTATAACCATGATGAATAAAGAGACTTTTAGGACTAACTATTTCATAAACAAGAAATGAAACTGTTCCAGCTCAGGCATCTTTCACATAAACAGATGCTATGCCATAAACTTCTTTGTTTTGTGCTGCTTTATAGGGATGACATCTGTTTGACAAGAGATTGCTGTACTGCAGTGGTGCTGCAATTTGATTATAAATTGGTTCTGAAATAATTTAAGCATTCCACAGTATGAGTTAATAAAAGTTTAAAAGGAGAACTGTTTTCATTCAAGCCACATTACTAAATTTCATGTGGGGTAAACAATCAATTAAAATGCATGGCTGGAACACTTGTATAAGATAATAATGAGAAAAATATTTATAAAAACATCTCTAAATTAATTAAAAGCAGGCAGATTTCTTGAACAGGACTTTCCCTTTCATGGACATTAAATTACAAAATAAGGATATAAACTGTAAAACAACCTCATTAAACATACTAATTTCAAAAGCAGGGTATCAATAGGACTATTGATTTTCACATTACCAGTCATGTTACCAGGACTTAAGCTCAAAAAGTACAGTATTTCTCCAACCCTGACATGTTTCAGGGATTGCAAGGTAGTTATCCCTGTACCATGACATCTTTAGGAACACTGGTTTGCAGCAAGCAAAACACTCAGAATAGTCCAAGCTGTGCTTGTAAATATTTGTAACTTGCTAAACTAACAATGTTCTATGATAGGAATGTGATGTGAGATAGGAATATCACTTCCATTAAAACATTTATGCTATTACTTCTGCAGAAACCCCCCACAATGTAATAGGAAACATTCCCACTCCTAGCAGACCCTCCCTGGTCATTTCCCTGTCTCCCCCTGGCTTTGAATGGCTCTCTCAGGCTTTGGTCCTGGGGATGTGCTGAGCATTACAGCTCAATTTCCTGAATTTAAATGCCTTCTGCATTGATGAGCAAAAAGGAGCTGGGAAGGGTCATTCTACCTGAGGTTGATAAGGTAATTAACTTTTAACTTGTATACTGAAAGCCAGAAAGGAGGCAGTGTGAGCTAAGAGAGCAGAAGGCAGAGTTGGGAACTCCTTCTGTTCTGACATGTACCAAAGTTGTTTTGGGCAAACCACTGCCTATCCACCCTGGCTTGTGCTTGTCAGTGCCTCCTTTCACAAGAAATTGCATCCATTTCAACAACTTTTGCACTCACTGAACAGCTGTAGAGGAAAGAGTAGAACCCAGAAATTTCCACTGCAACCTAAGTACTATTAGAGTGTACATTTTGCTGTCTAAACAAATGAGAGAGCAGAGTTAGGACAGAAAAGAGCTTTGTGCACAAAATGGAAATACTTCAGCTCACAGTTGTTCAGAGACTATCTAATTACTAGTATTTATCCATAATGCTCTAAAATTGCAAAATGCTAATAATTACAGCATTGCCTTCAAAATAGAAATGCTGTAAATATTTTCAGTAGCTGTAACTCACCAGTGAAGGGGACGCATTCACACTGCAATGATACATAGCGGCTCTTCCAGGACACACAAGGGATTTTAAAGCCACACTTTCTCTTAAACTTCAATATTTGGTTATTTTTTCCCCTTATTTGATTACCTGAATGCATCAAGGGTTTATTTTGTTTTGTTCTTTTGTTGCTGTTTACATTTTGCAAACAAACACTATTAAATTAGAAGCAGATACACAATTAAACAAACAGGAGGCTCTAAGCAACCTGGTCTAGTGGGAGCTGTCCCTGCCCATTGCAGGGCTTGGAAAGAGAGGAGCTTGTAAGTCCCTTCCAGCCCAAAGCTTCTCTGTCTCTATGAAAATGCATACCTACTGTTACCCTGGCAACTCTTACAGACACAGGTTGCATATTTAGAATGTCTTACATATGCCTTGCTAGGGCTGGAATAAATGACTCGTTTTGGACATTACCATAATTAAACAGAAACCTCTAAACTCAGAAGGGCATTGTATGCATATGCTGACAGCAAACTACATTACAGGGTGACTTGGAAAAAAAAGGCTTTGTTTAGGTCATTCGGAAAATACTGTAGCTGCTGAAGGAAGAAAAAAATATTTTCTTCTTAAAAATCTAGAATAATATTGTATATCAGTTGTTTTTCAGAAGAAGAAATGCAGGGTTTAATTACTAGAGCTAAAAATATATCACCTAACAATAAACGCCACCTCAAGACCGACTGTGGTAAATTTTGCCCCCTGGAAAGAACATATATTTAAGGTTATGAACAGGCATGAAAAAGAGATAAAAAAAAAAAAAAGGCACAAGAGATCTTATAACCAGTTACACAAATACAGCAAACAAGTAATGTTATGAGTGACTTTTTGTAATTTCAGGTGTAAATATAAACAGTACCTTCTCTATCATCTGCTTCATTGGGAACTATTAGTTTGTTAGCTGTAGCTGTAGAGAAGAGATCTGGAAGACTGTGTTGTTCTCTTTCATGATTTCGCAGCTGGCTCTGAAAAAAACCAGTTCTTAATGTTTAAATATACACTACAAACATAGTGTATATTTGGAATATTGCAATCATGTGTGACATTGTTACTCAAGCTTTAATGACAACTGATATGGAGTGTATGTTAGCATATGTACAGATTATCCCTTAGGTAATTTTATTACAAACAAAACAAGTAAATATGAATCAGTAACATAAAGGACCTATAAGAGTGACTGAGAGGATTCTAGGAGTTGTGTTTATTTAGAAAATATATTTCCTTCTTTCTCCATTCCCAGACAAGTGGTCACAGTTCTTCCTCCAATATTACTGTACTCCAAAAGCGGTATGAGATTAGAGGCTTGTGTGAAAATAAACTCAGTTTTTGTATTGCCTACTGATTTAATACACCAGTCCTGTTTTGACTTGCTTAGGGAGGAGAAAGAAGAGAAAGCATTTTGCTACCCTACCTGGATATTTTTTCAAACTAGGACCAAATGACAATATGGAAAAAATTGCATGCCCACTACCTCCAAGAGTTTCAGCTGTACATCTGGATACTGATGCAATCTGTCCTGTATTCCTGACTACTGAGCTGAGAACATAGGAACTCACTCAGTAATGCTTAAAATAGCAATTAGGAAAATGGCAGAAGTGTATTATTCTGCTCTGCTATGTAATCTTTCAAATCTAAGTTCTACAGAACATCCAGAGCAACGCAAGAACGGAAAAAGAAAAAAAAAAATTCTGTTTCAATGTGTCTTAATGTTACCCCCAACTGCCACCCTCACAACAGGAAGGCATGTCTGAGCATTCTTTTAAAGTTTCAGCTATTAAGTTCTTTGATGTTTCCACTTCTTCCTGCAGTTGCTGAGTGTGGGCAGCATAACAACACGATATTATATCCCTAAGATAATTCTCAGGAAAAAAAAGTTACGTGAGGAAGCGAGGTTATTTCAACGGGTAAAGCAGAATAATTACAGTTGAACTGTATATCCAGCACGTGCTGCTGGCAATAATTACACCGAAACCGGAGCGAATCAAGTTAGAAACAAGGACCAGCGGTTATGAAAAAAGCAGCAGAGCAGGTTACTGAGCGATTGCGGAGAGAGCCCTACCTTGTAGTGGAAGGACTCCTCGCACTGCTTGCACTGGTACATGCGAGCTTTGCAGTGGTTGATCATGTGGCTCTCCAGGCCCTTGCTGTCGCCGGCGATGTGCTCGCAGATGGGGCACTGGTAGGGCTGGCGCTGGCGGTGCACGCGCAGGTGCTGCTTGATGTAGCCCTTGTTGCCGCTGCTGTAGTGGCACAGGCGGCAGCGGTACGGCCGCTCAGCGCTGGGGATGAACTCCACCAGGCCGGCGCCGGCTGCCGCCGCCGCGCCCGCGCTCTGGCATTGCGCGTTGTCCTGCAGCTCCTTCAGGATGTCGTCGTCAGAGGCGTTCTGGTCCGTCCTCTCCTTCAGCTTCTCGATGACGGTGAGCAGCGACATGCTGATGCCCATTTTAATGGGCGCTTCCGGTAACTCCGGTCTGTCCTTCTTTATCTCGACTATCGCGCATTCGCTTTGGTTCAAGCCGCTGAGCTCCTCCGACGGATCCTTAAGCGAGGGCACCGCTTTAGAATGAGCCACGCGTGGGCCGTCGGCTCCTCCCTGCCCTGCACCCGCATCATCTTCTCCAGCCACAGTCCTGAGGCTGGATCGGGTCAGTTCTGCAGCTCTAATTGGCATCGTAACAAGAGCTTCTGCTGCTAAGGAGTGCAGTCGCAGAGACTCTGAATTTGTCCTCCTTCGTGCAGGAGGCACGTTTTCGTCGGCTGTTACATTTTTATTGGTGCTTAATTCGTTATCTTTCTTCTCGGTGTTATTCCATTCTATTATTACCTCTTGAATTGCATCTGAATGATAAACTTCATCAGGTTCTTCACACGTAACAGAGGACTCCTCTGAGATCAATTTTTTTTCTGTTTCAATGTCAGTGTTCATCGAGAAGGGCTTTTGTAAAACACTCTCTTCAGCACCTGGCAAACGCTCTACTATGACATTAACGTGACCCTTTCTATTTGGACTACAACTGATGATTTTCTGTGCTGATGACAGCAGGCTGTCAGTTATTGAATTGTCTGGCTCTGTGTCCGATACGGTCTCCTCTACAACCTCTGTAGTAGGAGAATGCACCACGGACTCACTTAATATCTCTTCCTCTTTTACATTTGTTCCTACGGGCGATTTACACGACAGTTGCTCAGAATTGCAAATCTGAAGCTGAAGAGAAGGCTCACTATGGATATCAAGTTCATTGTTTTCCAAAGAAAGGACAACTGTATCCACACTATGAGGTGTGTGAGTTACAACTGTCTCTGACAAGCTGGTGGTTTCATTTTCTTCCTCAAAGATGGGGTAGGAGCAATCAACTTCCCCCGCGTGTTTCCAAGCGTGTGTTTTCAACATCCTCTGCTGACCGCAGGTGTACCTGCAGATTAAACACCTGTACATGCCATACTGCTCGTAGGTGTACCATTTCCTCCTACCCATTTCAGGCACGGGAGCAGACTGGGCTGTATCCTTACATTCCAGATTTCCTGCCTGATCGGTCCCTGATTTGACACTCCCTTCCACTGGCCCTTGCAGAAATGAACTGGTGACATTGACACACTGCTGCACTTTTGTCTGGATGCTGTTTTTACCACCATTCTCGTGGTGATTTTGGAAGTGGGATTCAAGTTCTTCTTGGCTTTTGGAGGCAAAATGACATTCTGAGCACATTAGTATCACTTCGTTTTTCTGCCCATGTTGTTTTATGTGTTCTTGCAGAGTTAAGAGCGAAGGCGATAGAAACTTACAGAGACCACATTGGTAGCACGTCACCTTTTTTTTGCTTTGTGGAAGACATTCAGTCACAAAATAATCTGCTTGTAACTCTTCAGTCTTTTGAGTAGCAATCACCGAGAGCTCGATTGCTTTAGCTGGGATTTCACAAAGCTCCTCTGCGTCCAAGGACTGCGCAGAAGCGTCGGCATGGGAACGTTTCTTCCCTATTAAAAGGCATCTCTGTGACTTCTCACTTTCAACTATTTTGCTCAGCTTCTGGATAACGTGGATCAGGGGGTCGGTTTTACATTTTCTCTGGTCTTCGCTGCTCTGCAGGGTTGGGCCAATGACTGTTTCAGAAATCAGCACAGCCTCCTGCTCCCCAATATTTGGCATCAATACTGCGATGCTGCTTCCTTCTTCCATAATACCTGGGAGAATGGGGGTTATAAAAAATAAAGATTTATACCTGCACAATAAGGAAAACACAGCTCACTACTATTTACATTGCTCTTTCCACTAAACACAGAAGCCCAATTCCACTAACTTTGTAAAAATCTTCAGAGTGGCTACAGAAATAGCCAAAGGTATTGTGGACATTCACTGGACACTGTGCTGCTATTCAATACAGCCAGAGAATAATTCCAAGAGAGCCTCCAACAGGCTGCCTCCAAGGTGAACAAGGGTGAGACAAGTATTTTCAGGTGTGAGCCGAAGAACAGTGTTACAGATAATCTCTTTTTCTTTACAAACACTGCATATTTGAATGTTAAACATTAAATATCAATTGCCAGTAACTGGCATATTGATGTTTAAAAGCACAGGATGAGATGAAAATATATTCCTAATGTACTTTGACACACCGATGCTCCTAAAGAAAGTGACAATTTGCAACAATATAATTTACAAAAATAAGAAGGTTTTTTCCTTGAAATGTTAGAAGAAAGTAAATCTGGCATTTATTTGTATTAAGTCATTTCACTACAACTATTTTAAAGACCATTCAAATGTCAAATCATACTTCTCTTTATAAATGGCATTTTCTAGAAAACTTATTAACTGCAGCTGTTTCTACAGTTTCCTAATTGTAGGGAAAATCAAGTGGTACTAAAGTTATAAAGAGCAATTCTTTTATGTTTTGAGGGAAAGCTACAGGCAGTTACTATTTCCAATTACCCCTCCTTTAAAAATATCAAACCATAAACCACCAACAATAATGTGATACTGTTGGAGGTCAAATTAGAAGGCAATATGAAAAATTTACATGAAAACATACTTTGTGATGTGGGCAGAGCTGTGGGGTGAGGGGATAAAGGAGCTGGACAAAGATCTTACAGTTAAATTTACTTCTGAAAAAATGTCTAGAAATAACCTATTCAAGTGCCACTACACAAACACACATATATTCTATACAAAGTTTTTATATACTATGTATAAAACTGAGATCATAAAGAGATGAGGGATATTTATCAGTCATCCTTGAAAAATTATGTCAATTCATGTGGATTTTTTTTTTTTGCAAGAAACATACAGAGGCCAAAAAAGAATCCAGAACTGGTCCTAAAAACCCATGAAATCCACTCCTTTCTAGTTATGGATTTAGTGATAACATTATAATGCACAGACACATGAGAGCAGGGTCTGTGGTGCTCCTTTCCCACTAAAGAAAAATTCTGGGCAGAACTACTCAGATTACCTTCATCTGCCATTCAACTTCCAATTCAGGTTATCATCAGAGCTACCAATACAAGCAATGTTAATTTTTTTAGTATCATCTGCACCTCATGTTAAATATTTAAAGCTGAAAACTATTATTTGAACCACCCTATTTCAGTTATGTAATAAAACTTCGCTGTTTGTTTCAAAACATCTGTAACATGTTTTGAAACCATTATGAAATGTGAACAAACCTGCTTTCTCCTCTGAAAGCAGATGGAACACTCAAAGGAGTAATGTCTACTTGAAATATTTCAATTGAATTTGAAAATGAGTTAAGGAAAATTGGTGCTACCTTAAATTACTCTTGGTACTTTTAAAACTTTCTAAGCAAAGCTAAATAGGCAAATATTTTCCCTACCTAAAAACACATGAAAGCAGCACAATAACTAAGAGGAAAAAACCCATAAAAGAATTATGCTACTATATACGGTTACTATGTCAAAAAGGCAGAGAGAGAGAGACTACCTTCACCAGTATTGATTTGGGATGCTTGGAGCTGATTCCCATTACCAGATGCATAACTATTATATATATGTGTTAGGTCACTCTTTGCTTAGAGTTTAATGGTTACTGTTGCAGACATTGGTTTTTAGAGGGATGGTAAGAACTGTGCACAAATTATCACAGAATAACTTGGAAGGGACCCACAAGGACCATCGAGTCCAACTCCTGTCCCTGCACCGGGCCATCCCCAAAGTCACACGTGCCCGAGCGCGTTGTCTAAAGGACCTACAGAGGAATTAAACTGCAGTGTCTGGGGATACCAGGAGCAGCCCCGAGGAAAAACCTCCGAGCTGCCCATTCCAGCCGCGTCCAACACCCGCCGGACCAGCGCGGCCAGGCAGGGCGAAACGCCCCCGGGGCAGGGAAAGCCCAGCACGCTTAGCACAACCCGACTCGCAGAGGGCGGTGAGATGGTATCGCGGCTCCCGAGGGCACGGAAACTCCCCGGCCGGCCACGCTGCCCCGGGACAGCCCGAACCCCGCTGCCCCCGCTGCCCGCCCCGAGCC
>WEIU01017021.1:274664-295324 GCA_013389925.1 Aegithalos caudatus | reverse complement strand
GGTCAGGTGACCGGCGGGGGGCGCTGCCGCCGCGTCAGCGCCGCCTCCCGTTGCCATGGGGACGGGGAGGTACAGAGCGGGGGGGGCACAGGCCGGGGGACATGAGATAGGGGTGTTTATATATGTGTGTGTGTGTGTGTTTATATATATATATATATATATATGTGCGTGTGCGTGTGTTTTTGAATGTGACACAGGAACAGCGGGATAGGGGTGTTTTTATATGAGCGGTGTGTGCCCGCAGGGCAGTGTCCCAGCCCTGGTGCTGTGTCCCAGGCCCAGCCAGGCTGTCCGGGTACAGCTGAGGCTCCATCAGTGTCCAGGCGCTGCCCCTGCACTCCGCTGTTAATGGATGGATGTTGATGGATGTGCTTTTGTCAGCCCACAGCCCCTCCGTGTGCCCATCGCCAGGGCCGAGCCTGGCAGCGCGATGTGCTCCAAAAATATCGTAGAGTCTCCCAAAAGCTGTTTTTTTCCAGCGTGGTTTCGATGGTAAATACCTGTAGTTAAAAACTCATCAACCTCTACATTTTGGGTCTAAAGCTGTCAAGAAATTTTAGCAGTTTTAAGTGGGCAGAAATTTAGAGTTTTATGTTTACGCTGCATGTCAGGTGCTACCTTGGGAGCTGCGTATCAGGGATGCCACATGTGGCAAATTTGTGAGAGATTTCATACAGACTGAAAAGTTGGGAATCGTGAGCTGCAAAAGTGTTCAAAAGTGGCTGGGTGATAGCATTTAAAATCAATCTTCATTTTCAGAATGGGGATTGAAGTGTATTCATATGGAGATTTGGAGTTGGAGGGATCTGGTAAAATTTTACAAACTTTTTGCAAGGTCTTTTCCTCCCACAGCTGACAGATTTGTTAATGATTTTATATTGTTTCATAGATATATGGTCTTTTTGAAGTATACAATCTTTTAAAAATATTGTCGAATCAAGTATTATTCAAGAGATGGATTTGACCATCCTTTCAAAAATCTCTAATTTTGCTTTTTCTCTTTGACTCCTTGAATTATGAAGCTCTGTTTAATTACATAAAGTTTTAAGACAATTCAAGCCCTATCCTGCAATCTCTGACTTGGTAAGAAAAACTTGTAAAGACTTTGATAAGACTTAAAAAAAAATAAATTGCTGTCAGGAAAATGCAAGGATACAACCTATCTTCTTAACACCTATTAAATTCATTAAATTAAAAAAAAAAAAACAAACCCAAAACTTTAGGCTGTATAGCATTCACAATGTCAAAGGTAGTAGTAATAGTAATGGCAACTTCTTTCACCTTTTTCTGCCATATTGAATAGAGCCTTTTCATAGAAAATTATTATTTTTCTTGTACCCTGTTCCTTTAAAAGCTTTGTTTCCACATCTGAATATGTCATAGTTTAATTAACCAGTTACCTGAATTCAATCACTCTTGTAGATACAGAACTCTCACCCTCCTTTTCCCAATCAAAACAAGCTGGGATCTGATAGATCTGAATTAAAAATACTGGCTTGATAATGAGTAATCATCTCCATACGCTCTGTAATTCTTCTCTGTTGTAATGAAACCTGGACTAAGTTAAAGATTTCATTCTCTGTGCAGGCATGATTGTACAAAAAGACAGATTTAGATTTTACACTTTTACATTAATATGAAAGACTTCTTAATTCAAGAAGTTATTTTCCTATTTTTCATTTTCATTGCTTTCAAGTTGAAGGAGACACAAAACCAAATGAAATCTGGATAAGGCACCTCTCCCTGAGCAGTAGAGATGAGACTCTTGTATTGAGGATAATATCTTCAGAATGTTGATGTTTTTGTAGAAGTTTATACAAAATTGATTCCTAAGTACTGTAAATATGTAGAGAATGTCGGTGGTGTGAGTTTTATGGTAAACACTATAAGCTTAATTTAAAAGAGTAACACATAGTCTAGAAACACCAGGTGTATTTCGAGCTACATCAGCAAAGATGCAATCTTGAAGTGAAAACATGCAAAGTGTGCAGAGGTTGTTGTGTTACTTTTAAAATAACAGAGATCTACATGTAACTTTCCTATAAGGTGCCTATTTAGTCTTTGTGGCCTCAGTCTTGAAACTCTTTTCAGTCATCAAATGAACAATTAGGCTTGTTTTCATTAATGACCTGTACCAGCGATAAGGTATATAATTGTCAATGAAAAATCCAATTTAGCCCATGAGTTTTCTACATTTTCATGCCTGGCAGTTCCCAAACCATTCCAAAAGCTTCATAATTTTCACATTGTTATAATGTATTATATAACTAGAGTTTATTTTATTGGGTGGGAGTTAAATAAACTGATTTGTAGCTCTGGGTACAACAGGCGAGAACCTTGCCTGGAGCCCTGGTTGGAAGGGAGGCTTTGGCTGTGCATCCCTTCCTGGGTGAACAGTGCCATGAGTGCTGTGTGAGCACTTGGAGTGGCATGAGAAGAAGGAGAATTTTAATGTAATATTTCACCTAAGTTTCAGTTCTTGGTAACCTGGAGTTGACCTTTATTGTGAGGTAGATCCACCATAAAAAGATGGAATTTGCTGTTGCATTACAATACTGTTGGCAAGTAGGGATATTTCTGCTATCTTTATAGACCAAGTACAACACAGAAGCCTGGATTTAGTTTTTTAATTCTTTTTGGCTGACAGAATGCATTTCATATTGTCTGTATCTGCTCCTAGCTGTCTTGTTTTTGGGTAAAAAAAGTTGAGAGTGCATAAAATGCAGTTCACTGTCACATGAAAAATGAAATATTTGGTTCCTCAGAAAATGGTGGAAGAATTTGCACATTTTCACATAGGAGTACAAGTATTGTACAAGTACTTTTATTTATCACTGGAATCATGGGAACCCTTAATGTGAAATGGAGCCTTAGGGGACATTTTGACCCTCTAAATACAGAAGTGTGTGTTTGCAAATGTGATGCATAACCTAGGAAAATGCAGAGAGTGAGAGAAGTGTGGTAAGAACATGGCTTAGGAAAAATGATATTGTGTTATTTGTTAATGAAATAGGACTACACTTTATTCTGAGAGAAAATACTGCAGGTGGATTGAGAATTGTTAGGGGTACTGAGAAATTATGCAGGGAAAAATGAACACTGTGTCTCTGCATTTAGACAATACAATAGAACATGATAGACATATGGATAATAAATAGTTTAAAGTAAAGAAATTGCACTTTAAATATGCTTCTACCATTAGATTAATTAGTTATTCAGTGCAGCTGAGTAATGGTTGCACTTTCAAAACAGGTACAGGAAGTTTTAGGTTGCTTTTTTTTTTCTTATATAAGTATAATCAACCTCTGGAACTCACTGCTACAATATATGGTAGAAAACAAGACTTTGCATGAATTAAAATGAGTATTTTAAACTCAAGTTTTAGTATATAATGAGAGAACATGTACAACTGTTCCAGATAGAATCAGAGATGTAAATATTGAAATAGTATTACAATATTATTCAATATATTTGAATTGTTATATGAAATAACATTTTTAGTCTTGAGGCCAGTGTTGATGGGCATTAGGAAGAATCTTCCCTTGGGACAGGTGTGTGATGTTTTATGCCATAAGGGTTAGAATTTCCTTTGGGGTGGTTGTGCTGCTGCCAGAACACAAACCCCACACACAACCCTTTTGTGTAGCTAGAATTAGTTATCTTTTTGTTACAGCCTCAGAGCTCTTTGTGTTTTGGCAGTGAGGCATTAAAGCTGAGCAGAATTTATATTACTTAGATGGTTTATTTTGCTTTATACTGCCTTTTCTGCTAGAGAATTAGGAAAGTTCTGTATTAAGTGATATTTCAGCTGCAACAATGACATCTAGGGGCTGATTTATATTAATTTAATTTAGATAGGTATCTCCTGTTTTTGAGAAGATGGTTACTAATATGTTTACTAAATCTAAATTATTAGTATTTGCTAACAAGCTGTGAATCTGATATATGTCATATACTTGGAGAATAACCATGACATTTTTAACTTCTTTTCTTTTTGTCTTTTGTTTCCCCTTGATCTGTCTTTTAATTATTTTAGTACTGCTACCACTGCAAATCAGTGCATCTCTCATTACTTTAGACCTTGTATTTTTCCGTGACACGTTATCAAATGATGAGATTTTTTTCACTCTGTACATTAGGTATACTTTTCTATGAATTAAAGGGAAAACACATTGCCTCTGCATTCCTACACAGCTTATTCTGTCTCCTAGAATCACATCTACTTGATTTTGTACAGGAAATGAGACTAAAAATCCCTGTATTCAATGCCCTGCTTCCCCCAGCTTTATGGGAGTGTAGACATAGGCTTGACTCCAGATTTAAACCCAGTGATTCAGGGCCACCTCTAAGCTCTACGTAAATCTAATTTTATGTGTGCGAGTAAGTGTATACGTAAAATACGTAATTGCAATTTAGAGATGATTTAACAGCATCTGTCCTATTATTTGCAAACTTACTCTCATTCCCTTGAATCTTAGTTATTTGACCATAAGTCACTTATTTGGAATTGCTTTTTACAGAAAAAAATTCTATATTTCTTTCTCATCGGCTTCTTCATTTATACTTACAACTTTTTTTCAGGAATAAGAGAATATATTTTTTTTTTCCAAAATTCTCCTCATGCTATTCTGTGGAAAATTGTTATTACCTTCAACATACTCACTTCTCATTGGTCTTGAGCAGAAGAAACAACCAGGTGAGCTGAAAAGAGTGAGACATTGTGGAAAGCTTCACATTGGGTCAAGACATTCTCCACAGTAAATAAGGTTATTTTTTGATACAGCTATACCAACAGCAACTTATATAACTTATAATTTATATAGAAGTTACACTGGCACAGCAGTGCTTTCCACAATTGCTGTACCTGTTGGTTTCATCCATGAAGGAAGTGAAAGCTTATTTCTGCCAGTAATATTGACAAAACATAATTAGAACTGCATTCTATATTAAATCTTACATAAAAATGTCACCGAAAATCACATCCCTAACTGCTATGAGCGTGTTAGGAGATGATTTTTATGGACTTGGTCCAAGTACCGGTGTGGCACATTCGTCTCTTGTTGGAAGGTCTGCAGTGAGTGGAAAGCAGGATAAACCTGGGCTGTAGCTGGGTGTGAGGGAGGAAGGACCTTACTGCCATCTTCTTCTTATTTTTTAGAGAGAAAATGTTAAATTTGCAGATTCTTAAGAGGTGTTTTGCCATCTCAGGGCTTCTCAGAGCCCTCGGAACAGGCAGTTTCCTTACACCTGGGTTAATATAAAGTGTGGTCTGTGCATGTGTACTGAGGAGAGATCTGTTTTAAATTAGTAAAATCATTGATTTTGGATAGGATTTTACTGCTGAATTGGCCATGGGGAAACTCCACTTAGGGACAAAGATTATTTATCTATAAAGTATCAAGGCAGTCCACAGAGTCTTGCCACATGATGTACATTACAATGATAATGTCCATTGTGTCTTTTCCTTTTTATTACTTTGCATAGATACTGATATTTTTGCCAGCTCATACTCCAAACAGTGCTTTAGGTCTGTAATCCAACTCAGGGAGTGCAGAATGTGATTTATTACTGCCAGTTGTAGCAGGGGGAGTCATATGCACAAAAGACTCCAACAACAATGACAGCAAAGTATCACTGTTTTTATCTTGTTATAGTCAGTGAAAATACAGAAGTGCCTTTTGCATTCTTAGGAGAAATTGTCTATATGTGAAGTGTTGCATTAGAGCAGGTACATACTGATCCCACTTGTTACATTTGCCATTTAGAAAAGGCCCAGTGACTGTCCTCAGTGTGTATTTACACATCCAGGAGAATTCATTTGTGAATGATAAGCTGCAGTAAGCCTGGAATCAGATCATGCATTACATAAATTAATATTTCACCTGTAAAAGGAGATCTCCTAAAAAGAATTGGACTCCCTTGAGTTCTAATATAGCTAATATTCCTATAACAGATTTAATTGGTGATTTTTTTTTTTTTTACAGCTGTAGTTAGAAGGCATTACTTTTCCCTCCTTGTTAAATCACTCAGTGTGGACTACTAAAATACCCTAATTTCTAGTGCAAGCACAAACTTCTAGACTATGTACTACATGCTAGCTCCCAAAATATAAAATAGCACCAAAAATTTGGAAATCCAGTCAGGTGTGAAACTCTGGTATATCCATGACTTAATTTCAGTATTACCAATGTTGGCCAGAATAAAAGTATTAAAACTTCCTGCTCAGCATGGAAACTGGATAGCTTAAGTGAAGAAATAAAAAGTGCCTTTGGTTACTTCTCATATCATTAAAGGGAATCATGGACCACTTCTCTGCCCTTCAGTGAGGGGTCCTGGCAACTTTCCTTAAATTCAATAGGATGATCTCCTGCAGGCTTTTTTACTTGAATTGCAATCCAGTTTTTGCCAAATGGGCTGAGATAGGGTTTTTAAACCAAGCACAGAGCTGCTTGAGGTGGGTTTTAAGCAGCAGATTGTAATTTTTGAGTGTGACATTTTTCAGATAACTTCAGGGTAGCAGTCACGTTAACCTAACCATGAAAAAAGTTTACAAAATTTGTATAACTGACCACATATTTGTCATGGGGATGATGGTGTGAGGCTTTTGCTGTGCTCCTGTAGAACTTTTAAGAGTACAAACATATTATTTCTGAGCATCCATAGAAACACACAGCTCTGCAGATATTTTATAGTGAAGACATGGTTCTTCATTGAAATAGTAATTTGCTCTACAGAATCTTAAATAAGAAAATGTGCACAAGTTTCCTATTTGGGCTACAGAACTTACTATGCACTTGTCCCCTCAAAATCTCTATCAAGATATTACCATAAATGTGACAAACTGGAGTTGCTCATCCTATTGTGATTTTTATCTAAAAGCTTAAAAAAGCAACAAACAAACAAAACCCCTGGAAAGGTAATGGACTGAAATTTCCTTTGCAATTTTACTAAGTTCATATTTTGTCCAGGAATTTGTGTAAAATTAGGACTGCATGGTTTGGTTCACTTTATGAACATTCCTTGGCATCCAAAGTTGTTTGTTTTTTCCTCTACCCCTCAGCAGTGTGCTTGCCTGCAGCTCTGCAGGTCCTGTGTCTGCCTGTGTCTCTATGTCTGTACTCCCATGTACACAGAGGCAGAAAATCAGATTTTCATTGCAAATATGCACATGGATTCTGCACATAGGGAGCATCAAAAAACTTTATGAGAACAAAGGAGCCTGTTCATTCTTAGTTATTCAATCTTCCTACTGTTTATTAGACCAAAATGAGTCATCACAGTTTTCTGTAGTGACCTTGAGGTGGCAGCAGCATTACATTCAATTCTGCCATGTACCAAGTCCATTAAAGGTGAAAGTAAAATTTGCAATAAATCAAAATAATACTGATTGTTATAATTTTATTACCAGAGCATTAAGTCAATAAAACTTATCTGAAATGTCATTTGCATTGTATACAATTTTTACTAGTTATCAAGTATGTTTTAAAAGCATGTTTAAAGCAACCAAATGAAGAAATTGGTGATAAATTGTTGAAAATCTGGGACTTGTCTAATGATGTAGTAAAACTAAAGTCTGTTTTGATCTCTTGTATTGTAAAAGACTGCTTCTGAAAGCATTTGTTAGTACAATAATGTCTTGTGTTTTGACTAACTATATTTAATGTCCTAATGTCTGATTAAATATTTTTATGCAACTTGTCAGGTCTTTTTTCATTCATGATTTTATGTAGGAAGGTCATCTAATTATATGACACCCTTTCAGTGAAGGAGAATGTGTTTGTTTCTTTTAATAATGAGGAATAATGAAACTTATTTATGTTGGAAGTCAGGGAAATTTATTGGAGAATTACAACATGAGAAACATGAAAATTAAAAAACCCTTTTAATAGCATATTCATTACTGAGAAGCTTACAGGTAATGAAGTAGTTGTGTGAAAGCCAGGATGCTGGGTGATATAACTCTGCTCATGTCAGCTTTCAGGCCATGGTTATTTTGCATTTCTATGCTGTCAATTACTGTTAGGTTACCAAATTATGATTAGGTAATTAGTCAAATAGGAGGCACTGGAAGAAAAGGAATTTACCAACTTCTAAGCCAGCTTTGGGCTGGGAAAGCATTTGGGTGTTGGGATGCTCCCGGTGCTCTGGCTGTGTTGGGGACATTGCTGCTCAGGAGCTGCTGCTCTGCAAGAGCAGCCCAAACCTGCACTAGAATCCAAATTAGATTTCTGTTATCCTGTGTAATGATGGGGAAGCAGCAACACTCAAAAGTGTTTTCCCCAGCAAATACAGAAAAATAATGGTAGCAATGTGTTTACATCAGTTAAAAACTGGTGTGAAGGAATCCCTTTATGGAACAGATGCTAAAGAAGTCCCAATAACTGCTTAAAGATAACTCGTGTAATAGATAAAATAATTCAGTGTAATTCAATTAAAAATAAGATTAACTTGTTCACTCAAGTTTTGAATTTATTCAGTCTTTAATTTAAAGATTTAAGAATTGACATTTACACCCGTTTAACCTTATATTCCATATTCCACTTGTTAAGTTTGTTGACCACTTCTTCAACTGAGGAAATACAGGTATTAAATATAAACAAGTTTAGAAGTATGTAAACAAAAATATAAGTTGAATTATAGTTCCACAATAAGGTGTTATTAAGTTTAAAAAACAGAATCACAAACCACAAGCCAACAGAGATTACAACACACAAATGCTGTTTGGGCTGTGCCAGTGGTTGCTGGAGCCAATACAAATATTGTTACTTCTCTAAGACATAGATCTGTTCTTTTACTTCTGGTCTGTACTGTCATCTTCTCTTTGTCACACTTCACTGTTCCTTGGATTCTTGTGATTCCAGTGCCTGAAAAAGATCGAGACAGACTTTTTACAAGGGCACACAGTGATAGGACAGGAGGGAATGGTTTTAAACTTCAGGGCTGGCTGGGATGTGGGGCAAGAATTGTTCCCTGGCAGGGTGGGCAGGCCCTGGCACAGGGTGCCCAGAGCAGCTGTGGCTGCCCCTGGATCCCTGGCAGTGCCCAAGGCCAGGCTGGACCTTGGGGCTTGGAGCAGCCTGGGACAGTGCAAGGTGTCCCTGGACATGGCAGGGAATGGAATGGGATGATCTCTAAGGTCCCTTGCAGCCCAAGCCATTCTGGGATTGTGGTTTTTCCAAATCTCCAAAGACGTGAATGCAGTAACAAGAAAACAGTAACTGAGGTAACAGCAGAAGTCCTGTGAGGAATGTAAATCACTGTGAACCTGTTTCTCCATTCTTTCTGATTTTAACCTTATGGCTCTTTATCATCAAAATATATTTACCTCAGAAATAAAAGTAAGGCAATAAATATTTATGAGCTGAGCATAGTTAACGTGGAAACTAAATGACAAATAGAACCATATAGAAAGGATTTTTAGAGAATATGCCTTATCTCTGTTGGTCAGGGACCTTGATTAACAGTGTCCCAAAAGGGAGATGTGCTTTTTATTTGTCTTTAGAGCAACATAAACACATTTTGTTGGAGAAATATAAAAATAGTTATCACAGTGGGTGCTCTTGGTAAGTATACGAAGTCCAAATAAACAGGTTGCCCTCACCTTCAGTGAGAACAATCTACTGTAGATGAGGCAGGACATTCCAGAGATTTTGACCTGGAACCAATATTATAGGTTTTATTCAAGTGTTAGTGCAACATTTGCCTAATGGTTTGCACTAATGGTAAGCAAGACGTTGTTGTCCTAAAATCACAACATTGTTGTCTTAATGGTACCATTGTTAAACTAAAGTGGAAGGTACCTGATCAGATCCATCTCTGTGGTTAAGCTGTGCAGTATCTGATAAAAGGGTATTTTATTATTTTGTGGAGTAATTTGTATAGCAAAGAATAAATTGCAAACTGTTCAGCTGGCAATACTACCATTCAGCAAAATCCCATTACCTAGAACATTAAAACAATCATTCTAAAACATGGTTTATAATGATTTGAACATGTTTGTAAAAAATAGATGACCACTGTACATTTACAGTTGACACAGAGGTCCCTAATGTCAGGAAAGCACTCTTGACCTTGATGGGTAGTTGCAATTCCATTTAAATCAATTGCCAATACAAGTCAAATGAAGTTCTTATGGCTGTCTAGTGTGCACTTCACTGTTCTTCTGACATTATTGTTCTACTCCAAGTCATTCTTCAATCTTAACAGCTGAGAAGGACCTGCATTCTGCAGCTTTATGGGGAAAGGGCACCAAGTTCTACTTCTCTGTGTTTTGAAAGCTTCTTTTTCACTGTTTCCAAACAAAGCAAACCACATGGTGTTCTACATAAAACACAGTACTTGATCTGCTGCTGGTGAAGCCAGGTGTTTGTTACAGTGAATAGAGAATGCATTTTCACTGCCCACCATCTTACTGGTCCTTGATTTAATTTGATAACTCTGAAAACTGTAGAATTTGTTAATTTAGCTTTATTAGGAGCTTTCACTATATTAAACATTTAGAACATGGTATGTTCTAAACATTTATGTTAAGTATGGTGGTGATTACAGCTAAGAGAAAGAGGAACATAACTTTGAAAAAAATAAGTTGAACATTTATCCCGTGTTTGTGCCTGTCTGGATACTTATTTTTTTCAAAGGATTTTGTTAAAATTGGAGATGGATATATGAAAAGTGCTATGAATTCATTAAACATTTTGCTTAGAAAAGAAAATCCTTGCCTGTGCAGAACCTTCTAAAAATACCTGGGTTAGTGTTATTAACTTACTTGTAATGCATTTGCTCTTCTAAATGAATTTAAGTGTCTACCTTTTAACAAGTGGGAGTATTAAAGGCTGACATCATGGCCCAGAGTTTACATGACTTTAAAAAGCCAAGTACAGGTACTTTCTCTACGACTGATAATATAAACTGTGGCTAATCCTCTCCAGCTCCCACCCCCAATCTCTTTCATAAGTAGTCCAAGCTTTCAAAAGATCCCATATGAATGAGAATAATGGAAAAGCTCAACTGAACTCATATGTTAGCATTAGATACATATAATAGCTCATAAGAATTGATAATGAAAAAAGTGATTCTGCTTGCCAGTGAAACTTGGCCGGGATGGTATTAAGAGGATGCTGCAATTAATGTAAAACTTATCACCATTCTTCCATGGGGAAATGCAAATTGCAAGTTGTTAGAAGGCCTGTTTTGTTCCATAGGACTTGTATTGCTGCTAATCCACTTAGCAGCACACATGTTCCTCTGTTGAGGTGTTTTTAAATGCAAGTTTTTAAGTATTATTCCTGTTTTAGAGATTCTATAGATTTTTTTTTAGAGTTGATATTTTGACTCTTCTGTTTTTACTAAATATGTAAGAATGTTTCCCTTCTCTTTCTTGCCAGACCCATAGGTCAAAGTAAGTGGCTCTGTTCTGTTCATTCTCCTAAGCTCCTGGAAACTGCACTGTACAAAGCTCTCAAAGTAACCACTTGACCTACAGTAAATGTGGTACATGTTCTGACCTTGTCTGTGCAGTTGAAATTCCAGGATTCTTCTGTATCTGATGTTCTGTCCTCCTTCTGCTGAGCAGGAATAGCTGCACAAACCCTGCATTTAGTTATCTGTCATTTTCAGGGTTGAACACAGTGTGGAACAAACTTTTGTGCTTTGTGTTTGGTTTAATTCGTTCATTTGAAGGCACTCATAGACAAGAACTCCTTCTTGCAGTGCCTGTGCATTCTGGCAGTCACAGGAGGAAATGTGTCAGCCATGGTTGGGCTGTTCCTCAGCACAGGAATTTGTCCCCATGCCTGGGTGTTCAAATACTTCAGTTCTGAAGAGCAGCTGTGCTGAATAAAGAGGTGCAGGTGTCCTCACAACACCGAGAATATTGTGGGAAGATGTGCTAGGAGAGAGACCCTGAATCACACTTACCTCCTTTGAAGTAAATGACAAGTCCTAACATTTGTCTTTATTCTGCTGGAGAAGCAAGTTCAGGTTGAGTGTAGAAAGGAAGAACACTTAAACCATTGTGCTTGCACTTACAAGTCCAGTTTTGATGCCAGAGTTAATATCTTTGCTTTCAGTTAATTATGAAGGAATGATTTCTTTCAAGTGTAGCATGTATCATAAATAAATCTTTTATATAAAAAGATGATGTTATTAAAATCAAATGTTTGGCAAATATTTTGTCTAAAAGTAAACATGGTTTGGTCAGTGTTTGTTTTCTCACCAAATGCTATGACTTGTTGCCACTTTGAAGTTATAGAGCAAAAGATGGAAGCTCTTGTCTTCTCTATACCATTGAATGTTTGACCTTTTATCATATAATGTAGTCCTTTCAGGCACTGAAGGTTTTGATCCAGGTATGCAACCAACAAGAACAACTTGCAGAAAAAGAAATCATTTTGGTTTGTGCAGCCCTTTACTCTGACATGAAAGCTATTTCTGGAAAAAAAAAAATAAAAAAAGCCATCTGCTACTTTATTGTTTGATATCAGCGGCACAATAATGTCCAATTTTAATATCATACTGTTGGCTATGTTCTGCACTAATTTGTTCTGTGACATCAATGAATCAAAGTAGAGTTCCTGATAGAAGAACATCAAAAGGAAATTAATCTCCCTGTGATAGTATTAATAATTTCAGAATGGACGTGTTTTGCTCAATTATGGTAACCATTGAGAGCCGTGTTTTTGTGGACTGTTAGATCAATATCACAACTGCTACACAAATGGAGGGTGTAGGAATGAGACTGGTGCTCCTCAGTAGCCAGGAGTGTTGTTACTAATGGACAAAAATCTAACTGAACAGTCTTGGTAGTGTTTTATGGTTACTCAAGGAAGGAGACATGCCAGTGTGAGCTCAGAAAACCCCTTCACTTTTCCATATGTTGGGCAGGATGATGGGCCTGGCATTAAAAGTAGCATTTACAGAGTTTGTAACCAGAAATTAGCTGTGTGATTCTGGAAAAAAAAAAATAGTGGGAATGGAGGCTAATTGCGTACAGACAGGAGGTGTCATAGGGTGATTCAGCATATATCTCCTGAAAATACAGTTTTGAAGTATTTTATTAGTTTCTGTTTTGCTTGTTTTTATATAAACCCTGTCAGATTAATACAATGTTTATTAGAAAGCATGTTCCTTTATGTATATATACACAGTTTCACATCTTTCCCTACAAATAGGTATATACAGGATTTGACACAATAAAAGAAGTTGAGCATTTTTAGATACAGATCCTTCCGAGTGCTTACTCAATTCAAGGGTAGAAGAAAGGGTTACTGCAGTAAAGCATGCTTGTTGTAGCTGCACAGCATGATACCCACAGACAGACTGGGACTATATTTAGGGTTCTGGTTGTGTGCTGAGAATAGAACTAAATGAGTACAGAGCCCCAAATGTGTCACCGAAATAAATATTGGCAGTATGGATGTGTGATCAAAATATCCAAATATATCAGAGACTGACTGCAGAACTTTGAGTCAAGAATAGCCCAGGTAGGGATAAGATTTCAAATAAATCTAGTATTCGCTTTTCTGTATGTTTGCCAGCTTTACCTTTCCCCTGTTTTTGTTCTATTCCCCCCTCAGCTGGCAGTCAGGGCTGTTGTTCCTCAGCCTGGGGATGTGCAGGGTTGATCTCGTCCTGCAGCCAGCCTTGGGGTCAAGGTAAGGACTGGGAGATCTCTTACCAGTAACTGTCAAGGGCAGATCAGATCTGACTTGGGGAAAATTAATTTAATTTATTGCCAAATGAAACAGATTTGAATGGTGAGAAACAGAGACAAAATAAAAACAGCACCTGCCTCTGCTCCCCTTAGCTTCACCCCTTCCTTCCCAGCTCCTCTGCCCACCCCAGCCCCAGCCAGGCACTCCCCAGGCTCAGTTCTCTCAAGGTTACTCTTCTGCTTTCTCTCCTGCTTTCCATTGTGCTTTTCCTCAGTTCTTCCCCTCACTGCCAGGCAGGTTTCCCCTTTCCCAAAGGTGTTCCCACAGATGCTGAGGGTTCAGCTGTGCTCTGTGCTGGGGCAGCTGTGGAAGTGGCTGGAACCATCCCTGTGCTGAGCCCTGATGCACTGATCACCTTTATGCTAATCAGCTCTTCATTTCTTTAGTCATGTAGGACTGCAGCTGATAGGAATGAGCCCTGGCTTTGTCTAGAAGGATGCAGTGACTTTTTAAAAGATTCTATAAGGTTTTTAGCAAGACTGATATTCCTTGTTCTAGATCAGCACTGTGAGAGCAAGGACTTCCTGCAGTGACTGAGGTAACATCAGATGCTTTTCCAAGCTCTCTTTCCATCTGGAATGCTGCAATAATATCTTGTATTTAAGACAGCAGATGAATAATTAGACAGTACTGTGGAAAGACTTCCACTGAGTAGGAACCTTGGGAGGACCAATAGAAATCCAGCCAGCAGCATCTCCTCTCTGGTCTCCTCTTCACCACCTCTTTTGCTTTTCCTTCTGCCCAAGTTGGAGTTTTCAAAGGGAATCCAACTTAAACAGGATTTGATAATGTGGTATTTGAAGGAACTGTTCACAACTGGTTCTACTCATGAAGAAAGCAATGACAGGAAAACAGAAGTGATCCCCCTGTAGTATTGTACAAGGGCTATTTCCCAATTGCTGTCATGGAAATTAAAGGAAACTTCACAGTTTTTCTGGCAGATATTAGGGGATGGAAAAATTTTTCTCTGATTTTGTGCACAAATCCTAAGAATTTATTTTGCCTGTAAAATTCAGGTTTTTTTTCTTCACATGCATCTTCTAAATAGCATAGAATGAGAGATACTGTCTAGTCTTGGGAAGCCATTCACATACCATGTTCCTTTGTTTCTCTCCTCCAGGCTGATAATGTGCTTTTGGAGAACAAACCCACTTCCCCTGGAAATGTAGTTCAGAGAACTTCCCTCTTCTCCAACGTTTACATAAATTCAAATCTGGAAAACAATGAACTCCACATATGTCTTTAAGTGAAGAAATACTTAGGCAGTTTTTGTGAGGATGGAAATAGTGTCTGTCATTTGGGCTAATAGCTTATGTTTATAAGAGCAGGTAAAGATAGCACTACATATGAGCATGTGGAGTTACTGTCCATTCAGGTTCACTAAAAATCTGCACTGTCAACTGAAAAATTTGGGTTATTAAATACATAATGCATTGTAACTATATGTGCAATGGTTATCTGTTTACTAGCTCTCTGCTTTTCCAAAGTCCTTCTACAAAATATTTTTTATAGAGATACAACATGCCGTGTTTCGATGGAGTCCTGTGGGGAGAGATGCAATTAAGAATGTTATGCAATAATACATTGTTTTTCTTACACATAATGTATTTGTGAGCATTATACATGCAGGCAAAAGTGCTGAGCTCAGTAATTCAGGTCTTTACATCTCGGTACCATACTGGCTGCTTCTGCAGTTTTAGCACAAAAGTAGTAGTCCCAAAGCCAGAATCCATGATAAGAAATTGAAAATAGTTCAGGAATTTTTTGTAGAACAATATTGCGAATATTGCTATCAAATTTTGCCAGATATTTGTGACATTTTTCCCTTTTAATTTAGTTAGTTTATTTCTGAAAAAAAGTCTTTTTTAAAGAGTGGTGATAAAGCAAAAATAAGCTTGGTTTTTGACAGTCAAATGCAATATCGTTTTTGGTACATTCTTCTTTATAAAGAATAATATAAAAACATAAATGATCTAAAAAATAATGATGATAAACCCCTATCTGGTTACAAGTTGTTTTCCTTTTGTTAAAGTTGGACTTCATATTTTTTGTCATTTGTCCAGGGGTTTTTGTGTTTCCCAAATGCTGGACTTCCTAAACAATATTTTTTTTCTTTTTTTTTTGTGCACTTCTGCTCTTGCATACATTTAAGAAGATGGATATATTTTAAAAATATCTACCCTTGAATTTTGTTTTTCTAATGATAACACTTCTCTTTCTTACTAATATTCAGAAGAATTCTATTTAAATTGCTCCCAAACTGGATCACCTAATTAAACTGAAAAGGTAAAATCCTTGCTTTATAATACTGAATTCAGTATTTCAGTAGGAAAAGAAAATGCAGTGAATGAGTTTTTAATACTCTGATAAATCATAGCAATACCTTTTATTGCTCAATTAATTTACTACTATGTACTGTAAGTAATAATTAATAGCAGTGCAGTCTCCCTACCTTGTCTGCCGTTACCATCATGACCCTTGGTAATGTGCAGAAACATTTTAAACCTTTTGAACTCTAAATGTGGGTGGATGTCTTTCATGGGAAGTAACAGAAAGTTTCAGAAACTAAATTATTGATGGTTTGTGCATGAAACTTGTATCTCTTAGGTAACACTGACAACTTTATAAACAAATGTGTGATCACTGAGAAAATACATTTTGTTGTGTACATAAGATCGGATTGTATTTTTAAGAAAAAATGGAAAGAGCAGAATATATTTAGTTACAGGAATTTGTGTCTTATTATGCAAAAATGCTCTGCAAACATGTCTAAATTAAAATCTTGTGGATATGAAATGTAGTCATTTCCCCCTTGCATTTACCTTTTGGAATTTATCAGTGATCAGATCACAGAGTACCTGCAAAATGTTTTCCTCTTACAGACAACTTGGGTATCTGTGTTGATGAATTCCTGAGTGCTCACTGACATTTGTTTGAATTCTGGGTGGTGGTTTGCTTTCAATGCTTTAAAACAAGAAAAAAAAAAACAATCCCTAGTTTACACCCTTGCAGCTAATTGAGAAGTTAAGGATAACCCTGATTTTTTAGATTTCTCCGTTTTGTCAATGCTGGACTGTCACGTCAGCTACAGGTGTAGTCACATAATGTATGACTGTTGAAATCACACTTGCCTGTGATTACAAATTAAATATGTAACTAAAATTAATTTTAGAACACCTGTAATCTCCTTAAGGTATTGTGGAAGTCAGATTTAGTGGGATGGTTGATAAATTGCTCTTCATGTTAAGCCTTTTAAAACAGAAGGTTTTGGTCAGTGTGGTGAGTAGTCACAGAACTCCAGGAGTGTCAGCTACTTGTAGTCTGTATTGAATTTGCCTTCTGCTTGTCTTTTTGTGATACCTGTAGTTTGTGAGCCAGGATTTTACTACTGTGCAGCATTTCAGTAAGTACAATGGTATGGTGTTAATTGCTGAGTTCATTATAACTCTTGACTCTCATGTTGATCTCGAGTTGTATTTTCAAGCTGTGTGGAAGGGACCTGTTCATTTCCTTGGGACTCCTGTATGTAAAGAACGTGTGGCCATGAGTTATTTGCTTTTTTTTAGCACTGCCTCTTGTGTGCTGTACTCTTGGCTATTAATATGTAATAGATCTCACATTAGTAAGCAAGCTCTTATTCCAGAATTGCCAGTTCCCTGATGAAATCGCCTCTCAGGAAGAGTGATCAGTAAACTATGCTTGTGAAGACTGCCTCTCTTTTTGTGGAAATTTCACTGAGGTGAAGGTTGTGACTGGAAAGATACTAAGATGACAGAAGTAATTCACAAAACCCCACCCCTGATATATTCTAGAAAGGTTTATCATAAGCTGCTGAAGGGGAGTTTCACCTCAGACAACGGAAAGGTCCTGTGCAGAATCAGGGCCTCAAATTGTGACTAACTTGCAATTTCTATTTCTATTAACATTTGGCTGGTTGAGGCTACCATAGCTCTGGGAGCTAGGCAGGATAGTGTGTGTGGGGAGGATCTTCATAAGGAAACTGACTGTCCTCAGGCTGAAATGAGAAATGGAAGGATTTTTGATCGAGGTAGAAAATACTAAAAGGTATCTTAGAATTAGCATTCAGAAAATGACAGGCAGATGCCAGTAGCAAATTAATACTCCATTAGTTCCTGTATCATTAACTTTTCTTTTTGACTGCAACAAGTTCCATATGTTAAAGAATATTGTGAGTACATCTTGAAAAAGACATCTTTATTACATTCACATTACATACGACAAGCTGGTTCAAATAATTTTTGAGAGCAACATGTCATCTTGAAAACAATGTAGAAATTTTGTTGGTGCTGTGGATTATTGATTGACAACAGATGGCAGTATAGCAGGTGTATTTACCTTGTAATGAACAAATGCCAGTATATGAGACATGGCTGAAATTTATAAAAAGGCAGTTGGAAGCTTAGTTCACTTCTTTTAGATTATTTAGTCACTCCAGAAAATACTACCCTTTGTTAGGAATTGACTTGTACCAGGAAGATGTGGGGTAATAAAAGGTGGATTGAATTGTGCAGGTCAGTTCCTGACTCACCCAGATGAGCTGCTGCAGAGACTGAAGGAATCTCCAGCCCACCTGAAGTGATCAGAGCTGTCTTTTCCATCTCCTCCTCATCTCTGTGTTCAGTCCAGCCTTATCACAGGGAGAAAATGTCCCAGTTTATTTTGTGATGTTCTAATTTTAATACCTCAGCTGGAAATGCCTATTTCACCATGTGGAGGCATGAGATAAGAGTTGAGAGTTTTTCCTCTAAATTGTTTCTACTCTGGATTTTTACACCTCTTTCAAGGCCAATGACTTGGCCTTCATGTGCTTGAGAATATCAACAGTGATGATGTCAAAATGACAAAATATTTGAAGAAACAATGAGAAAACTAAATAAGCAAAGAAAGTTCAAGTTTAGACTTTCTTTTATAGATAGGAATTTTCGAAAATTTTTTTTATATTGGTTCACATCAATTTTTAAGGGAATTTGGATGTCTGTAGCAAAGTAAACCCACCAAACTATATTGTAGCTGTATACCAATTTCAATGGATCTAAAATGTGACAGCAAAGACTATTTGTATGCATTCAGCTTTATGTACATGTCTGAACAACAATCCTATTTCCAGTGTCTTGTAACCTATGTGCTCAGTTGGCTAAACAGTTAAAGTATTCATGTGCATTATTTTTATCTGATGGAGTGCAGTGCAGTAAGTACACCCAAAAGGACAATACTGCTCACTCCTCTTGTGCTGGGGAGACCAGCAGGGACTGGCCATTTAGGGCTATGAGTAAACCAACGCTGTGCTAGGGTGAAAGGAAGCATATGAATCATAAATGTAGCATGCTTCACCTGTTTTGTTGCTAGCTTTATGATTTCATGCTGCTTAAGCATTATGATTTTGTGATTGAACTGTCTGTTTTCCTCCCTTGCAGAGTAATAAGATGACATTGAAGAAAACCCTCCTATTTGGGTTGTAGCATGTGCATATATATCAACATTGGATCTGAATCCCTGAATTAGCCCTGATTTGCCCTCTATTCTTTTCAGTCTGTGAGTTTGCACTGTCTTCTAAATTACTGCATGGATACTTCCAAGAGTAACAAGAGTCAAGAAGTTTTTCTTCAGTTTGAGAGGGTTTGACTCCCATTTTGCTGTTTGTACACCACAGATTATAATTTAATTGGTCGCTGAAACTGTAACCGTTTTATTTTTTTCTTACCATTTTGTTTCTGCTTATTATATCAGCCAAGGAAGAGATAAATCTGAAGTTGTTCCAGCAGAAGATATCATTTCACTCCAGAAGACCTTTCTGTGCATTTTCAAAGAAAAAATGGAAGTTTTGTTTTGAATTCAGAGGAAGTGAGGTGAAACTCTCTGTCAGTTGAGACATAAGAAATGAACAAAGGGACTTGACACAATAACATGTCATTTAGGTTGTTCCGGTTACACTTTTATTTGAGAGGATTCTTCTCTTCTTCTGAATAATTTATTTATTTTTTATCAATGTAATGTTTTATGCCTTGGATTTTTATTGTAAATTTGCATTTCTGATGTTGCTATTAGATGTAATAGAGCTTGATAACAGTAGAGAGGTTGGGCACAAACATGCTAGAAAGAGAAGGGATGAAAGTTCTATTGAAACTGTTGCTTTAAAGCCATTACTTACAGGAATATTCCAGAACAATGACCACTGCATTTCTGATTTTAAAAAAATATTGCTTTAAAACACTTTTTAAAAACAATGCATTTTATGTTCTTTTTGTTTCCCTTAATATTCTGAAATTTTTGGCTTTGAACAGTGTGTTCTCATAATTACTGAATGTTATAAACATAATTTAAAAAGAGAAAATGAGATTTTTAAAATATAATAATACAGCTGCAGGAGTGGTTAGATGAGAGGAAATACCAAGTAACAGGAGACTTGTGAAAAATCATAAGTGTTGCCAATGCAGTAACAAGTAAGAGAGATATAAATCAAAATAAGCATTCATTGTGTTCTGCTTAGTTTCCCATTCACCTTCTTGGAAAATAATGCTATTATGTTTCCATTAGGGTGGATTCTTCCATATGCGTTGCTAACTGAGCTGAAAGCAGAATAATGCAGCAAAGTCAGCAGTTCTGAAGTTCTCAAAACTGTCCTGTCTTAATCAGTGGCAGGTTTCTCTTTGTTTTGCCTTGAAAAGGGATGGTCCTACATATTATTTCTTCAGTGACCTTGATAGTGGATTACTTCTGAAGGATTTCTCATATAATTAACTGGTAAATGTAGCAAACTGGTGAACAGTTGCAATTAGAAGTAAAACAAAGCTCACAGTGAAAGGATCTCTTAGGTTCATTCATCTCACACTTTGAGAGGTTGGATCTCTGGATCTCTGCACACTTTACAGCAGCTGCTGTCTGAAAGACAGATATGCTTAGGAACATATAATGAGCTCCCTTGGTAAG
>WEIU01017021.1:221014-274111 GCA_013389925.1 Aegithalos caudatus | reverse complement strand
TGAAAAGATATTCTAAAACAAGGTGTTTCAGGTAGAACTGCCAGACTTGCCGGTGAAATAATTGTAATCTTGATGCTTTTTTTGTCATGGTAAAACATAGAAATCCTTTTATCCCCTGTATATGTCAGCTGTTAATCCAAATGGCAAACCCTGCCTATGTGAGAAAGGGAATCTGAATACTGAGCACTGCAATAGCTCTGCTTGCTGAAAGGTTCTGTTCACGAAGAAACTGTAATGCTAAAAAAACCAAAAAAGTCAACAACAAAACCCCCAAACAATTAGCTCAGGTACAGAGGAAATCAGTTCTATGGGCTTGAGACTTTCATGAGCTGAATGCTATTTGCTATATATGCTATTAGATAATTTCAACTGTTCCTTTAGTCCTTCAATTGCTACTAAAATCAGTTTATAAGGTAATGACACACAAATGATGCTTTCTGTGTATGCTATGCTTTGTTGAGATAAAATGATGATGTGTTAATTATATATTTTAGTAGAAGTAACCCTGTCTGTGTAGCTACTGCATAGATGCAGATTTGAAATAGAAATGGCAGGGGAAAAAAAGAAAGAATACAAAAGAAAGGAGAAATAAACAACAAAAACAACAACAACAAAAAAAGGCAAAATAGCAGAGCAGCTGCTTACAACTACCTGAAAGAAAGATTATCTCATCCTAGTTTCCTCTTGCTGAGGGAAATGTGATGTGATCAGGTCACTGCATGTAAAATGCTGTAAGAATGTGATCTGCACTTCATCATTATAAAATTCAAACATTCTTGAACCTTTTATTCCACCCTGTTCATATTTATCTTTTTGGTCCTGCCTTCATTGGGTACCACATTTGTATTGATAAATTGTAGGTACTTGGAGATGTATTGATGGGCTGAAGACAGTTCAAAATGTAGAGTGCTGTGGCTTTGCATATCATTACACCTAGCTCGGTCTTTGCCTCTTGAAAGGTGTCGATTTGTGCATTATTGCTATTCAGGCTGATAAATGACAGTAATTGTTCTTAAGTTGAAGAGCTGGCTTAATGTGCTGACTTGCTTGGGAATTCTGAGCACCAGGGTTAAACTAGTGCTCCACTGCTTCTAACAAAATGGTCTTTTCCAGCTCAGAATAGATACTTAATTGAATTACTTTAGCTTTCATGCATTTTGCAGCTTTGCATTTGAAGAAAAAATATTCATAACAAGATCAGGGAATTCAGAGCTGTTCATAGGGAGGTCAGGCTCGGTATGTGCCCCCACTTCAAGGCACCTGCTCCCAGTGGTGCTACCACAATTTAAAAAAAAAAAAAAAAAAAAAAAAAAAAAAGAAGGGGGGNAAAAAAGTTGAGAGGGAGAATATGTTAGTCCTATAATGCCACTGAGAAAGACATAAAAAATTAGATGGAGATGAATCACTATTATTTTTTTTTTCTACTGTCCCAGTGGTGGAACTTGGTAAGACACACTTATAAAGATGAAATACAGCTCATTTTGTATGATTTTTAAAAACAATGTTTATTCATGTATAGTAGCACTGATTTTTCAGGTAACAGTTTAGAAGGAGCATCTTAAAGCCTCTGGTAAGTTTTTTTTCAGAAGAGATATTTTTATTTTTAAGGGATAAATCAAGAAGAATTCCTCATGAAATATGGATATAAATAATACATTTTTCTTAAATAATTTTCTTAAATAATGCTCATAGAACTCAAACTAGAATTCAAAATTTTCAGAAGTTGAGTATGACTTGTATTGAATTGTTCACATTTGGCATTGTTTATGCGTGATGAAGTACAAATTAAGGTTCACAATCCAACGATTCAGTGTCTCAGTGATTCAGTGCTTAGGCCAATTCAGTTTCTCTACAGTTCNAAAAAAAAAAAATCAAATCAGATTGAAAAAAATGAGCTGTTAAGAAAGAAAAAGATTCAGAGTGAAATTTGTTTACTTCATTGTGATTCTCTATGATGACTTATTTGTTTCACATGTAAGAATTGAGTGGGATCAACCCCTTTCACATGAAGTATATAAAGAATTTCCTTTAACCTACAAAGATAATATAGTTATTAAAGGTTTCCTGTAGTTCCAGGTATGGTATTTGGGATTTCCTGGGTCAGCATCATAAAGATATAGATTGTTCATTTGTGGAGAGTTTTAGTCACCATGCTATTGCAAGATTCTTGTCTTATTTATAACTGCTGGAGCTTCAATGTCTGATGTGTATTTTCAAACAAAAGTTATGAAAACACTGGAAAATAATTCATTATTTGTTTAGTCATCTTACAAAACAGGAGTCCTTTTCTGCAGCCTTAAAAAGGGAGATTATATTCTGACATTATCAGAAAAGCATATCTTTTTCTTTTACAAAGGCTCTTGGCTGTTAGCTGATGTAATTCAAGGTTATTTTTCATTCAGATACTTTCCTCAGAACTGTGTTTTTGAATCAGTCACCTACATCTACCAAGGAATCATGAAACAACTGCCATGAGTTGATGTTTGGGACCACTTTGGGACTTTTCCTGGGCATGCAGATGTGCTCAGCAAGTACCTTTAGTTGATCCCGGAGTATTCCCTAAAGCTGACAATTGAGCAGGGAGGCAAAGAGGGTTTTACTACTTATTTACTACCCACTGTTTTGGATTACCAAAACATTTATCCTGTTTACATTCAATGAATGTTGGGGTTCATCTATTGAATGTAAAAGAAATACTTGGTTATGTAAGCTGTAAAAATGTTCAGGGTTTTTCCCTTCTTATTCCTATGTTGCAATAGGAATTTCTTAGCTCTACAGATACCTGTGTGCTTACTGAGCTAGGATTCATTGAAGGTACTGGTTAATTGCTATTTTCTCATTCCATGCCTGAAAGACACTTCCCAGTAAGGACAGACTTGTCACCTGACTATAATAGTCTGGAAAATGTAGGTTTTCCAATGTAGATTTTCCTCACTTATCTGCTTTAAAATTAAACAAATAGTAAATCCTTACTTTTGTAATAGGAAAACAGCATTAACTGAGTTCATAGCAAGGTGGACTTCTTAGGCCTTGTGTGGATACTGTATTTCTTCCCAGTTTTATTCAACCACTTTTCCTGACTGAGCTCATTTTTTGCTATTCATGAACCCTAAAGCCATTGCAGCATAAACCTTAATGGATGCTATCTTTCACATGCTGATCTTCACATGCCCAGTTTCCTTGCAAGGTCTCTGATTGAAGGTTAAAGAATATTGTGACTCAAGTATGTATTTTATTTTTCCTAATCTACTTTTCTCTAGTTCTTTAAATCTTTGCTATTCAAGTCAGGATGAAGAAGATAATAGGAAAGTTCAGCTCATAGAAGAACTTTGGAAATACATAACTCAGAATGTTGTGCTAGTGAGTATGTTTAATATTTGTCTACTAAATTTACATAAATGCTAATATGTTGTTCCCCCCTCCCAATGAATTAATTTTTTTAAAGAAAAAATCCTAACCTTTTTAGTTCCATGAGAACTTTTAGAACCTAGATCTGCTGTTATAGATTAATTTCTGTCAGTTATTAGTGCATTGTACATATTGGCCTTTTAAAGCACAGAATATTTCTCTGCTGAGGACCAGCAGATGCCATCTTTCAGTATCTATGGACTGAAGTAACATTTGTGAACTGTTTTATTCAGCCAGTTGGGATCATGACTATTCTAAATTTAGAAATCTCTGAGTGATTACTTTTAAAGTCTCTTGATTTAGAGGCAAAGTCAGACACTGTATAATCCAGACTACATCTCTAATTCCAACATAACATGGAGAAAAGAGCCTGTTTGTTTTAAGGTTCTGAGCATCTGCAGTTTCCAACTGAACGAAAATCCTGAAGAAGAGATGGGCAGTTATGAAAATTTGAAGCTTTAAATAATTTGGGCAGTTCACTGATTCCTTTGCTGGATGTGTATTCCTTACAATTTTGTTTACAATGCAATTTAATTTCTCTTAATTGAAGTGTTAGAGTAATGTGCTATGAGAAAGATAATACTGAGGAGAAAAATAAGTATTTTGAACAAGAAGGTGAGTTTGTATTTTTCTCTCCATTCTCTCATCATTCTTTTTACAAGATCATTAAAAGAGTTGCAAGAATATGATCTTGTATCACGCTGAATGTATAATTATCCTTCCCAGCTGGCTGACTGTCAGCTGACCTGATGGAAATTCCCTGTAATGACTTCATTCCCTTTGTCTGACTTCATTCAGCTCCTCAGGTGGTTGGGCTGGAAGTTTGGACTAATCATGGTTGGTTCTGTACTTGCCTTGAACCCGGGCTGCTCATGGCTGGGCTTGGTTCTTTTATCCTTCTGGGCATAACTTCTCCTTGCACATGTTAATGGCATCCAGCAGGAGATAACTAATGCAGATATTTCATGGTTGAAAAGGATGGAGAGGGTTTTGCTGCCTGTTTTTTACTTCCCTGTGTTCATGTGTATGCTGTGTAGAGATGTGCCAGTATTAATTTCTGTTATGTATCCAGTGCTCTCTGCAGATCAGTGCTCCACAACTTTAATTGGCAAGGTAAAGCCATGTCATGTGAAGGTGTGTACACAAGGAATCTTACCTCAGCTGACCATCTCCTTCTCCTAGGAAGGAATAGGAAGGCAAATTAATTGTTGCACAGAATAAAAACCATATTCTTCAGAAAAACATTTACCAGAAGCTGGAGTGGAGTAGATCTTGAGGCAAAATTCCTATTTAAAGCTTATTTAAATTTTATGCCCTATGCAATGTACTCTGTGGAGCAATGTTTTCTTCTGAAAGGATGGACTCCTGTGCTGTAGGCATGCAAATATTGTTATAGCAACATATGCATCACCCTTGATTTAATTTTGCCCAAACATTAAAAAAAAATGGTTTTCAGTGTCTTGAAAATTTGTCAAATATCACCTATTTTTATGGGCTAAAACTTGCAAGTTCATTACATTACATTTTCAACTAACATGTTTCAGTTTTTAACTAAAGTGTTTTTGAGAACTAGATTACAGGAAATGTGCTATTGGCTAATGTTCAATATTCTTGCAGCTGTTTTTTGCAAACTTTGACTTTCACTTTCTTTGCTAGAGATCTATAGCAGGAGGGCACATTGTTTGTTTTGCATTTTAGTGACCACATTAAAAAAAAAACCAAAAAAAAAAAAAAAACCCCACCAATTATCACTTAGATATGTTTATAAGTGTTCATTAGAAAGTTCTAACTCGAGGGTTGAGTTTGTCAGGGTCAAGGTTTCTTCTGCTTTGGAAAATGCTACCTTAAATTGAAATTACATCTTGACAGTGTCCTCCTGCAATTTTAATATTTGTTCATGAAGCATCATGGCTGATACACTGGTAGGAACAACTTCAGTATGGTGAAAGCATTAAGGATTAATTAGTAATTTGGAAGTTGTCCCAGCACCTGTGCAGTATTGTGGCTCCAGGTCCCTTTTTTGGCTGAGTGGTTGCAGGAGCTCTGGGACTCTGACATGGGTTTCACCTGTGGAGCCAATCTGGTTGATGGGATCCTGCTGGGTCAGAGGGCAAAGTGGAGAGGTTTCAGGTGAAATTACAGCAACCCAGGTGCAACCTCACACAATCCTAATACTAAAACAAGAACTTCAACCTGCAAATCCCCCTTCCCCACCCATCTCACACCTGCTACAGAACCTCGTTAGGCTGAGTGGGTGTAATTGGTGCTGCAGCCCCAAACCACCTGGGGACAGGATTTATAAGGGTGGCTCAGCTCTGGTGAGGTTTTTGTGCCTTTGTCTTTCTACCTGTCTGTGGAAAACATCTCAGTCCTTCCTGACGGAAAAGGTATGTGCATGGACCTCATGAATATGTATGGCTGTTATAAAAATCCTCTATTTTGTGGGAGAGATTTAGAGAGGAGTGTTTGATACAATGGTGTTTATTTGGTGATGAGTTAGACTTCTAGACTTCTGCTTATATTCAAAATTTTTTATGAAAGCTATGGTAGGGTAATCTGCAGCTTTCAGCTTTTGAAGCAACAAGCTAGCAAAAATATCTTTGTCTAGAAAGGCCTTGTTAAAGCATGTTGTAGATATTTGGATGAAGCAACCAAAAGAACATGGAGAGGATTTTTCAGCCCTTGGAAATAGATTGCATATTTTGCATAGGAGAATTCAGGTAAATGTAAAAGTGTGCAGCCACTTCCCTTCTTGGTTGCTATTTTTAAGAAGTATAGCAGTGTGTATGTCACAAAGAGATGTCTTTAAAACTTTTCCTGTTGCATGCTTAGTCTGTAAGCTTTTATGCTTTGCAGAAATTAACTAGCAATTTGAAATGTTGCAGAAACATCATTGCATGCCCAACTACCTTTATAGAAATAGGCAAAATAGGAAAATGTTGATCTGGAAGAGCTGCTGGAAGACTGATTTGCTTAAGATGTACAAGAATATTTAAGTTTTTAAAACCTTTTAAAAATTTCATATTAATTAATGTTCAAAAAAGTTTTAGATTCACTTCTGTGGGACCTCTGATAATACAAATAAAGAAGTGAATCTTTCACAGTAAAATACCTCTTTATAAACTGAAGTCAGTGCTAGCTTCATTTTTTTTTTTTCTGAAGCAGTTGTTGGAAGCTATTTTTGGGGAGTTAAAATTGTTTATAGGTTGGGCTTGTTTTTTTGTTCTGAGTGATTATGATGCAATTATTTTGTGTGCCTCTTTAAAAAAAGTTAATTCAAGGAAGAGTTACTAATGCTAACAAAGATATTAGAGTTCTTAAGGCAGTGAATTTTTTTTATAATGTCTCACCTCTTAAAATTTATTTTCCAATTTCTCAGTGTGCAGGAAAGTAGATATATGTGTTTCCTTTTGCGTCCTTGCAGAACTCATGCATTGAATGTGAGTTTTGTGTTGTTTTTGAATGATGTAGAAAAGTGATATACAGCTTTCTATAGAAATGCACTTGGACTTTGAATGTATAATGGCTATTGTGTAAGAAAACAAAGCTGGGGAAAGTTTTGTATGTGTTCCTATATTTTTTTCCTTGATTTGAAAATGAAATTGGGGAGTAAAAGAAGTACTCAAGATCCACTCCTGAGCACTGCCCTACCTCCTCAAACAGCTGGTGTTTTGTTAACTGCAGCATGACTGTCTCTGGGAGTTAACCATGGGGAGAGAGGTTTTTTCCTGACTGGGCAAATCAAAGAACTAGCAAAGAAAATGTTCTCCTTCTCTAGCATGCTATGTGAGGAATTATTCTATGAAAGGAAGCCTTAACTACTTAAGGCCATGAATGGACTTGCATTTGAATCCTGAATTTCTTAATTTGGCAACATACAGTGTTTTCTCCCTTTCATTTTAAGGCAGAAATATATTTTGTGCCAATTTCCCATAAATGTGAGAATGAGCTATATTAGTTTCATTTGGTCAATTGATTTCTTTTGAGAGAAAAGGGAAATATTAAAGATGCAATGAATAGTCACGTTTGAATCTACCAAACAGATGTTTGCTCCTGGAGGCTTTTTGCTTTACTGTATACAAAGCTAGAGGACTAAAGTAACGAACTGATAAGTCTATAAGCATTTTCAGAATTAGGACTTTTCAATTTATCTTCTTGTCTGCAAGATTTCTGCCTACACCAGCTTGTACTCCAGGATCCCAGCTCATTTCCTGTACTTGGGTCTTGGATTTGTTTCTGCATTTGACTTTGTTTCCAGGAAAACACAACAAATCTGTGATCATTACAGCATGTCATAGTAATTAATAACCTTTGGTTTCTCTTTGTGGAGCAGACCTGATTGTTTTAAAGGATATTTTAATCTAAAATCAAGTAGTAGAGAGATAAGGGAGCATTAGTTTGTTTTGTTGTAACAGATGTGTTTCTTGCCAAGACTGACCAAGTGGCTGAAATAGCTTCATTATTTTAGATGGATAGCTAATTACTGTCCTTTTTTTATTATTCCTATTTCTGTCTTTCATGTGGTGGTTGTGAATTAGCTTTGTGCCATTTTCTAAAGTATCAGGCATTTTTATACATTTGGTATATTGAATGGCAAATGCTTGATGTAAAGTCTGCAGTTTTACTCCATAACCAGATTGTAAAATATGAACTGAATTAATCATAACTGCAAAGAGTAATGGCACATTTTCTCTTATTTTATCTTTACTGCCTTTCAGATCATGGTTTAAAACCTTCTACATCTGGTGCACAGAATGAGGCAGCAGCTTTGGTAGTGGATAGCAAGAGGCAAAGGTCAAACCAGAGGCTGCACAAATATTGTGCACTGGATTTATTGTTTTAATTAAGAGTGTGGCAGTTCATCATAAACTGTTTATGGTGTTTTTGCACAGTGCAGCATTTTGAAATCAACTGTTTTAATGAAAACATAATGTCATATCTGTCAAAGTTCTAAATATTTTGAAAGTGAAATATGAAAACAAGAACTTTAATTCTGGGTTTACTGGGATTAGCTCTTGGAATTGTTTTAAAATCCCTTATGTGTCATATCACAGGTAGCATAGTTCTGTGTTAGAAAGGAAATGGAAAATACAGTGTGGAGCTTGTTTAATTGTGAAAAAACATGCTGAGGGTTAATGTATTGGAAGACAAAGCTGTTAGGATTTGCATTGGAATGCCAGAATTAAGACAAAAATAGAGATAAGGCATTTCCTTATACATAAGCAATATGTAAATGCTGTATCCTGATTGTGTGTTAAAAAGGCAACCAAAGAAGACCCAACAAATAAACCCCCAAACTGAGCAAGTCCTTAAACCTGGAAAGGAAGAAATATGCTGTGGGTTGTATGATGTTGTAATGTATTATCATCAGAGTCTTTGTAACTAATTGTTTAGGAGATATAATGCCTTTCTGTGGAATTTTAGGGCTGAACATTTTGTAGTCTAACAAATTTCTGCTGCTGTTCTGTATTCATGTAGATATGTAAGGCAATTTTTGTTACTTTTTTTGTGTAGTCTGATAAAATATTTGTATAATCTGAAAATTACATTTTTGTAGTACTCTCCTTGGAAAATAGAAATTAAGTCTGTCATTAGATGCTAGGCCACAGTAGTTGACTGAGCAGGGTAATGTATGTTACATTTTGTGCTATAGTTGGTCAAGTTTCATATATATCGTATTCCATGTTATTTTATTAAATTTAATATCTGCACTTCCTATTACCAGACATGCCTCTCATTCAAAGCACAGAGGCACAGTTCTCTAATCAGAAGTGACAAGCTATATACTTTCTTTCAGCCATTATTCGGTAGCCTAGAGCAAGGAGCTATGTTTCCTTGAAAATGTTTTGAATTGGGTTATTTTTATTGAAGTATTAAAGTAATTCTTCAGATTTTAGGCTATTATTTAAGTACTTTTGGGAGAATGCAATAACCTCTGGATTCTGTAGCCTTTGTTATGTTAACAGCTGTAGCTGCTAAATGTATCTTTTTAATGCTTGTTATGTAAGTGTCTGGAAAAAAATCACAGGACTGATAGAAAATAACAATATTTAGGAAATAAACAAGATTAGTTGACTAAATTAGTTTACTTTTGAAGTATAATATTAAAGTGACTTGCTATTTAAATATACCAATAGATTCTGGTCACCATACCTTCACCAAGAAATGTTGCAACGTGAAGTTCCTATTTGGGAGATTTATTCTGAGGGTATGAAAATTATACTTTTCTACGTGAAGGGAGTATGTTGGCTTTTGATGAAGTTGGCTAAATCCTTCTACAGAAATTTCTAATATTGAGGTTTGGTGAATATCTTTGTTGAAAGGGCTTCTGGAATCCCTGCAGATTCTGTATGTCCTTTACAGACAGAAAGCAGAGTGAAAGTGTTGGAATAGGTGGATTTGGTACTGAAGGAGGGAGGAACAGGGTGCCTTTGTAGCCCTTCTGAAATAGGATGTGTCAAAGAGAGAATCCAGGCAAAAGAGCTTTATTGGGGCTATAGGATTTGCGGTACAGATGTTTTCTGAAGGGTGATCCTAATGCATCAAACATCCCTCCCACGTGCTGTGCATGTTTCCACAGGGGATGTGTGAAGTTCCAAAGGAACTGGAAATATTGACTGGAATTAGGTGAACAATGTGAGGAGATCCAGGGTGCTGGTAGTGGATCTCCCTGACATCAACAGAAAATTCCAGCCTTTGATAAATACAGTGAGCCTTGTGGAACTTTGTGGTGATATAGATTTGAGAGAAGGATAATGCTGAGAAAGTAACTCCAGTCTTGAATGAAGATCTTGTTCTCATTGGCAAACATTATGGGCACAATTCAAAATATTTTCCCAGAAATAATTTCATTAAAAAAATCTTCCAGTTGTAGGCGTTATTCATAGCTTGTTCTTGTTTCTACTGTAGTGTTAATTTTTTTTTTTTTTTGAGTATGTTTTAACTTTTGAGAGCTTTCTGTTGTTAGTATGCTGAATTGATAGTGCTTGTTGTGGTATTAAACATCAACTTTGTTTATCAGGGTTCTGTACAGTTTTGGTCTGTTTAAACATGCAGTGGGACTTAATCACCATTTTTGAGCAGGACTATTCTAGATTTAAACACAGCTTCATGTGTATATTATCAATTCAAAGGATTGTGTTATTATCTAATTCAGATGGGTGAAAATGTAGGAGATCCACAGGTGGTGTAGACCATGCTAAACATGGAAAAAGAAAACGAAAGTACTCATGGGTATGTTGAGGGGAAAACAGGAATACTTGCAGACAATGTGAGTAATACCTATGCTGAAAACAGGATTAAGCTCCATTATATTACTAGGCCCAGTGGCTGCATATGTAGTTTTGATTAAGTAATTACATGCATGCATTATTTAATTTGCAAATGCAAACTGTATCACAATCCCAAAAGTCAGGGACATTTCTGTGGAAAATATGGCCCTGAATAGACTTCCAGGATAGCAGTTCATACACTTTGGTGGAATTAGAATTAAAAGTCAACTGTATAATTAATTTTTGAAATGAAGTTATCACTAGTTGAAATATAAAAATGAGTAATATTAACATGGTTAATATTAAAATAAATGAAATAGGTAAGAACTGATGTGAACCAGTAGAGTAAAAACCCATCAGAGATGACCAAAACATGTTAGAAATTAAAATATTAATTCTTATAATAACCAGCCCTGCACAGAGAGAATGAAAACATCAACAGAATAATGACATTACATGCCTTACATATTTCATAAGATGCCTAGAAATGCTTAGAAAAGGTACAGAGTGGCAGTAGAGGGCTTCAGTAGAAATGTAGATATACAGGAAATTGTGACCTGGGAGAAGGTGAGAGGGAAGTGTCTCACCCTGGCCCTGGGTTCTCCTTAGCTGTGGCTGGACACAGGCTGCAAGTGAAATCACCTGTAGGTCTGACCCTGGGAGTTCAGCTGGATCTGTGCCATCCCTTGGGGATGGGATTGGGATGTGGCCATGGGCTGTGGCTGTCCAAGCAGCTGGAGAATGCTCCTGCGTCCCCTCCTCTGCTTCAGCTGACTGTGGCTGCACTTTGCTTGGTTCTTCTGGAGCCAAGGGCTGTGTTGAGCATTTAATGGCTGATTTTAACTGGTTTTCTTCACTGCTTGAAGTGATTCAGCTGGATGTGATCTGGGAGTTGTTTGGTGAAGTGTGGCACTTGTAAGTTGGAATAGGTAGAAGGGGAGATTGCCTTTGGCCTTGAAAACTTATGGCTCTTCTTCAGATATGTGATCTGTAAGACCACAAATGAATGTCAGAATTTCTTTGGTTCTCTGTTAAAATGACATGACAAGAATTCACTTAAAGATGTAAACATTAATATGTACCACTTGACTATGTTTAATTTTCAGAACCTTTATTTTGAAATCACAGGTGTGTAAAATTTGGAAATATGTCAGTTACTTGCTAGGGCAATGTAGGAATAGTGCAGTATTTCAGTAATATTGTATGAACATTAGGAGCACTTTATATTTCAACTTTTAAGTCCTGAATTAAAAACAAAAACAAAAACCAAAAAAACCCAAAAAACCAAACACATTTTTGTGGGTAAAATACATGCTGTCCTTAATGTGCACTAGGGACAAAAAAAGAAAAAGTCATCATATTCCTTTCCTAACTCCTGCTCCTTCTTTCTGAGATGTACAAGTTTTTATAACCTGCTCATCACTGATACAGTTTCACTTGTAGGAAAAAACCTGTTAATGTTAATCTGGATGTAAAGGTAGAAATGACAAGAGAATATGTAAATAGAATCAAATGTCCAGAGTTTTCACAAAAGACACTTATACCCTGGGGCAAGTATTTATCCCAAAATGGGCCAGATAATAAATAGTGTTTGAGGATCTTATGTTAAGTGTTTATGCAAAAGTGTGTGAATGGAAAAAAACAGTGAAAAAAATTGCATGGGAAACAGACCTCAACCCTTTTCCCTTAATTTTTCTTAAATGAGTATCTGTTTATTATTGAATGTTATTGAATAGTGACTATTAAAATTTATTTTGTTAAATAATGCTGTCATGTGGCAACTAAATGCTGCATTTTTAACAAAAAGTATAATTAGCACCCAGTGAAAAGCTATAGCTTGATAGGCCAATATCTGTAGTCTGAAAGCAAAAACCCCCACCTATTTATTGTAATAATCTACAGCAAGTTAAAATAAATAGAAATATCTGAAAATATATTAAGATATATATTTATACATTGGACATTAGTGCTATATACAAAATATATTGGGAATGTGTTTCAAAATATTTCAACCATTGTTGACCTTTCTTATATAATACCAAGCTCAGGGAAATATATTTGCATAGATTTAGTAATATATTGTAAATAACTACATGGGACAGTGCACATTTTTCCTTAAGATGCAGCATTATAAGCAAGACATTAAATTATGCCTATCAGACAAAGCAGCAGAATCTCAACATTTTTTTTATAGCACATTCTATTGGGAAGACATCTCTGCTTCTAAAAAGCACATGCATTAACTGCCTGATTCATGTGGTGACATGTGGCATATCCAAATGTGTTATGGATCTCCCAGGAATAAAAACAACATAGCAAAATCATCACCTTGGGATGTTCATTGAGTGAATATTTTACAGACATACTCCTTTTATATTTATATAATAATTTAGTGTTATGACAATTTTTTTAGCAGTGTTGGCAGTTTTTCTTTTTTATAATGGTATTATATTTGTGAGCCTATTAAGTGCACATGGGCTAAACTAGAGAAAAAAGTATTTTTCATAATTCCTTAGGGTGCTTGTAGCACAAGAACCATATTGGTATAGAAAAATGTTAATAAAAGGTCAAGCAGAACTTTCCAATGTTTATCATGATAGCAATAGCAATTTGGGGCTTTTTTGAATTGTATATTGAAGAAGCAGATTTATGGAGTGTATAGAGAGGAAGCTGTACCTGCTATGGTTGGTACTTGAAGTCCTTATTAAGAGGCAGATCTACCTTTTATAAATGATAAAAGTAAATATTTTCTACCATTTTTCCTTTTAAATATCTGGAAATTGGTGTGAAATGGTACAAAATGAGCTGTAGCAGTTGGGTTTTTTTGCTGTTTCTGTGTTACAGCTCTGAGCTCTGGAGTTGAGAACAGTGCTCAGGTTGTGCAGTCACTTCTGCTGCTCCAGGGAGCTGGCATCCAAAATGGGAACAATGCTTCTGGTAGAGTGTATCCAAGTAGAAGAGATCAGAAATGCTGGCTTCTAACTGAGGAATTTGTCTGTCTGTCCTGGTGCACCTTAGGTTTATATTTGCCCTGAAACAAGGACCTTGCTGGGCTGTTGTCCATCAACTCTTAGGTCTACTGCAGCCATGTAAAAGTCTGAGCTCAAATTCTGATTTAATGATTCTTTTACAGCATTTCTTTTTGCAGAGATGCAGTGATTTGTTTAGTTATAGAACAAATATGTCGATTTAGAGTGTGCAGTTGGTATAATGCCTGTCCATATTTATCCACCAAAGCTGAAATAGTAAAAGGTGCATGATTTGACTGCCTGTGAACAGGATGAAAGGTGGCTGACAAATTGCTATCTTGTCTGGTGTTTTTTCAAACTGAAATGGGTCTGGTCCTGCACCCTTGAAGTCTGTGGGATTTTATTTATTTTTTATTAAGGATATTTAAATGCAAGCTCTGATGAGATTAACTCTGGCATGAATGTGTACAAGTGCCTTTACACCCTCACTCTGAGATTGCAGCCCATCAGTTATTACCAGCTCTCAGTGAAAGAGGAGTAAGTAAATTTGTGTGCTGCTGCTTGGTGCATTAATTTGAGTGTCTGTGTCCAAAAACAAATAAAGTGAGCTCTTTCATTGTCTTCCTGCTCACAAGAGTGAGCTGTAACCTTCTATTGTCACACCTGGTAGCTGGGCTAGGATTAACTGCAACAGTTCCAAAATTCTGACCCCCTCAGAAGATTTGGATGATTTGCACTCAAATCAGTGTAAGCATCTTCAGGCCTAATATTGTGACAATACTAATATTCAGATAACTTTGATTTTATCTTCCAACAGATAAAACTTTACTCTGTGTATGTACAGTTCTATATACAGTGCATAAGTGTTATTGAGTCCTCTGAAGTAGATACTGCTCTACCTGATTAATATAATGCAAAAATAATTTTCCTCAATTGCTTTGCAAATCTTTCTCTGATAGTATGGGATGCTTTAATTATATGCAAGTTATAACAGTGTTATGCTGCAGATTAAAATACTGACCATAGACAAATGTTGCATCTCCTGGAAACAGAAATGTGTTTTCTGTGCAAAAGTATAGATAAAGGCTATTTTCTTGAAATTGATCCAAGCTGGCTCCACAGGAACAGAAGCATGAGCATCCAAAGTAGCTGTAACAGCAGGAAATTCACTTTTCATTGCCATTTTGCTGTATCCCTTGTGAAAAGGGTTGAAAATAGTGCAGGGAAACTACAGGAAATCTATATCAAATTTTCTTAGAGATCTATCTTATTGTTTAGCAATTTTCTATTGTATCATATTAGCATTGTATTTAGTATTTCTTTTTAGCAGAGTCAGTAGTGATGATTTTTAAATGATATTAAGAATTAATAAAGCAGTGTTAATGAAGAGCAAATGATGTTTGTAAAATAACATATAAAACATATAAACAGTATCAGGTTTGCCAGTACAAACTGGTCTGTCTCATGCTGCTTAATATCTGGTGCTGTGTTATTCATGGTTTCCATTTTTATCATATAGTCTAGAAAAAAAAACAACTCTTGTGTCCATATAGCATTAAAAGGAAAAAAAAACAAACCCTCGCTCTGAAAAAAAAAAAGTTCCTTTTTTTCTGTATAGCAAGGCTTCCCTGGGAGCTTTTCTGTGCAGTGAAATTGTGATGCTTTTCACATGTATAGAAATCCTTTTGTAAGTAGACCTGAAATAGCTGGGGAGTTGGTGAACTAAACTATGTGAAACCCACACAGTGGGAAGATGAAACATCCTGAACATGGGTAGGATAATAAAGCATTTTGATTGCTGTGATCTGGGGGAATAGGAACTTCTGTAACTTTAGATGTCTTAGAGGAATGTGGACAGAGATTGGCAGTCAAATTTTGCCTGCCTACAGAATAAGTATCTTGGAAATTGTCAGTTCATTTTCTAATTCTGAAATGTTTGAGTTTGACACTGCAGTTTGGAGTTTCACTGTAAGTGCTGGTTCCCAACTAGCAGGGATACACCAGGAGAGTTGGGGAATGGCCTGAAGCCTAAATTAATGAATTCCTTCAGGATTATTAGGCTGGGCCCTGTGTTGGCACTGCCAGCTTGGGCAGCTGGGCCAGGGGAGCAAAGGATGGGGGACAAGGAGGCAGCATCAGGCACTGAGGGGAGGGGACAGAGGTGGGTCAGGAGGAGCAGGTAATGAAGAACATTCCAAAGCAAAAACTTGTGACCAAGGAGCAGCTTCACTCAATATAACATGCAACATGAGACCTGACATGAGTCACTTCTTAGCTAAAATAGGAATTTTTTAGGTAATTTTTCTAGAATTAAACTCTTGGGGTTTTGCATCTAAAATTTGTCTCTGCTCTATCTGTTACATGTGAGCCCTGTTAATTTTTTTTTTATTGTTAGCTCTGGAAATTGGACAGAAATGAACCAGTCCCAAGGAATCCCATGTAGTCTACACTGTAACTCAGCACCTGAGCAGGCTGTGAGGATGGTCCAGAATGTCCCATTTCTACACAGTCCTGCAAGGACTGCTGCAATTGTCTCCCTTCCCTGCAGTCCATCACCCAGCACATCTCCTGCCAGCCTGTCTGGAAGGAGGATGGGTGAGGGCCAGAGCACAGTCTTGCCCTGCAGTGGCTTATCTGTGTTAGAACAGACCTCTCAGAGCTGGTGTAGTGGCATTTTTGTCTCTACTTTGTCCCTTCTTGATGAAGTGAGAAGAGTCCTGACAGCTCCTCTGAAGATCTTTTCTTTCATCAAACCAGGAGGAGAAGTAATTTGGACGCAGGCAGCCAGTCCTGTAATTGGAACTGAGCTTTTTGTCATAGAACTTAAGGTGTTGTCATTCACTTCTCATGGAATATCCCTTTCATTGAAGATCTTTTTCACTTTTCAAGGCTCTGTGTACTCCTTCCTCTTCTACTTGTTTCTGTTTTAATTTTGAGTGCATAAGATTGCTTCCATCTTTTGTTGGCTACCTTGCTAAAAATATTTAATGTATTCTGTGAGTTTGAGGTTTAAAAACCTGGCATAGAAGCAGGTTTGGGAACTTTGAAATACACATGATCTTTTTAAGATATAGGGTTTTTTTTTAAGATATAGTTGCCAAATATTGAGAAGGTCCAAGAGATGGTGCCATGAGCTGCCCAAACAGATAAAAATGACCAATACTATACCAGTGTCACATTGTATTTGTGTTCCATTTATGTTCCTGTGACTATCTAGGATGATCTTCCTGTGTTATTTTGGAGACACAGGGAAATTGCTATTGCTGACTCAGGAACAGTTATTAAATCTGAGGAGTTGGTGTCATCCATGTGAACTAAAAATGAGTACATTGCCTTTTTATTCACAAAGAGCTGTAAATGGGTTCTTGTTATGAAAATAAAGGAGGTTTAGGCATCTGTGACCTGTTCAATTACTTGGAGGTACCTCACTGCCACTTGTAGGGTGTATGTTTTGTTTGGATGTGAATGGGAATTTTCAGGTATTTTATTAAATGAGAAAATGGAGGGTTGAAACATCTCACCATTGCAGGAGAATTGTTCAGATTTCTCAATTTCTGCTCATATTTTGGTTGTCACCCAACACAGCTTTTAATTTATTACAGTATCTTCCCCCTAACAAACACAATAGTAATGGGTAACTTTTTATATAAAAAATTCCTGTTCATGGAATTTCATGCTAAAAACTACATTACTGCAAATAAATAATATTAGATTTATAACATGAAATTAATTGCCTGAAAGATGACATTGACCTTCATTTGAATAGCAGACTTTGTTTACCAAATCCCTCTTATGTGAAGTAAAAACATGTGGGTTTTTTAAAACGCCACTTTCAATAATATAGTTAACAATACTATTGAGCAATTAGTTATAGGAACAGAAAACTTTGGCAGGTGTCTAAAACCTGGCGGAGCTAAACATCACCAAAACCTTTTCTATTTAAATGGTAATACTGGATGTAGCTTGTATGGAGCTATTCAATACCTTTATTAATTTAAATAATGCTACTTTAGTGCGCTGCCGACCGTTCGGGTATATGGAGAGTAGCACTCCTGGCAATCACTGAAGGCACAACTCGAGGAGATCAGGCGGCGGTGCCGGTACCTGGGGGAAGAGACCTCCCAAGGTGCCCGGGCTCCGTTTTTCGCTGCGATCCCTGCGCTCAAGCAGAGGAAATTTGGAATTTTCCCCGCGCGGGCGGTCGCGCGGGCTGCAGTTCCGAGCGCGGCCGGGNCGCGGAGCCGCCGCGCCGCGCTCCCAATATCCAGTGGCATGGGAGGGAAATGAAAACAATTGTTCATGTGGGAAATTTATGTGCTTCATCTGGCTGTATGATTTCCACAGTTGTACCAGTGCCACTTAGGGACTGGTATTGCGTTTTACATCTTTAGGCTACAACAAAGTAGCTTTTCCATCTGCTGTGAAGCCTCTAATAATGCCTGTCTCGCTGTGTTTTTGTAGTACAGTGTTTCATTTGAATAGCAGACTTCTTCAGCTCTTTGTTTAACAAATGCCTTTCATCTGATGTAAAAACCCCACTCTTGTTTTAAGGATATTTTCCTTTTATCCTTAGCGAACAGAGGATTCCGATTTCTTTTCTCCTGTTACGTGCTGGGTACAAATTCATTTAAGTACCTGAAGTAGTCGGATCCAGTTGAGTTCTAGATGGAAATGTTTGCTGGGTGTTATGCAAAGGATCTCTGAATTAATTCTGTCATAAGTCTCACACTCTGTTCATCCTATTCTCTTCCATGCTTCATTTTTTCAGGTAGTCCCATTAAAATCAATGGGATTATTTGTGGGAGTAAGGTTTTAATCGAGCAGGGTTTTTTATCACTGTGACTTAGTTGTTTTCATCATGTTTCAACTTCTGTAATGGCTATACTATGTTCTGATTTTAACAGTGCTTTTCTGAATTTTGTTAGCTTAAAATCTTTACATATCAGTACACCTGTGTAAAGCTACCTAAAAAAATAAATGCTTCTTTCAGTACTGTTTTAAAACATCTTAGCATTGGCAGTTTTATCAAACTGCATTATAATGTCCAATACCAATTTGTTTCAGTTAAAATTTCTGGAAAAGGCAAATTTGCTTCATCTTTGCAGATTGGAGTGGGGAGGCATATACACACCAGATTCTGATCATTAAATGAGAAGTTTCTCTCCTTAGCTCAGCAGGTTCTGGTGGTTTACTGATAATTTTTAGATAATGTTTAAACAAAATGCAAGCGATTTGTTTATATAACTGAAGCAGGTGAATAGGTGGGACAACTATTACAGTGTTAGTGTTTGGAATTTGCATGTCATAAAACTCTGAAGCACGTGACTCTTAATAGTAAATGGAATTTCTTTACAAATACTGGTATTTATAGCAATATTTATCAGTAGATAAATATTGATATTATTTTCAGAGCTACTATAGGTATGTGTAAAGTAACTTTGGTAATAAGCATTATGAAGTACTGTCATCTCTGATGGATTTTATTTTTCTACTGTACTGATTGCATTTGTAATGCTTTACACATTGGAAACAGAACCAGATTAGTGTTCACAAGAAGCTTTGCCTTGTATGTGTTTTACCTTGCATGTGTTTTACAGGCAGATTTGATTTTTCTATTTATCTGTATTATGATATGTAAGCAAAAAAAAAAAAGTGTACAAAGTCCTGTTGCATAAAAATGCACAATATATCCTGATTTTAATGCCCAACACAAGCACCTAGCGATTTCAGGACCTATATTTAATTTATTTTTTGTATCTGTCTTTTTGTTTCTGTAGAAGGGATGTGTTTGAAATGCCTTTACTGTAGCTCTTTGCCTTTTTTGAGAGAACATTTACTTGATAAAAAGGCAACTTTTAAAGTTACTGAAACGAAGCACCAGTCTCCTTCTGAGGCAACTGGGTTGTTGCTCAGCTAATTAGAATTTACCCTTTTTTCCCAGCAGTCTTGCAATTGAATTATTCAGAATTGCATTTCTTTATTGCAAGTTACCACACTCCAAAGTGAGAAAATACTAAGATAATGAACAAATATTTGTGACAAATTATTACCAGTTCTGTATAAGAGAAACCATATTAAGATTAGTAAATATGAGGGACTGTTATACTAGAACTGGACAGAAGATGGTTTGATACTGAAATATGATTTGCTTTTGAGCAGGTAAATATTGATGGTGGGAGACAGATATTTGTGGGTTGTGCCAAAAATCATAAGAGGCTGAAATGTCTCTGGTTTTTTGTTGCTGTTTTCAGTGAATGGTAAATGATAAAAGAAGTGAAGGATGTGAAATATTTTACTTATTTTATTTGCATTTAACTTTTTAAAAAATCTTATTGCTTGAAACTGAAGTTAACTTTTTAAATTATTTATGTTAGCAATAATGCACGTTTCTGTTATTGAACTATATCTCTATGGTTCATCTAGTGAACAAAATCCTCCCTCAGCTAATTATAACTTACAGTATTTTCCCAGCAGTCTTACAATCAAATTATTCAAAATTGCATTTCTTTATTGCATATTGCTAAAACCCAAGACAAGCAGACATCAAGATAATAAACAATTATTTATTGCAAATTATTACCTAATATATAAGATTAACAGCTTGTAACTATTAAGATTAATACATGTGGTAAACTGTATTTATTATACTTATTTTGTGGCAAATATCTTTGTATAAAACATATGTTTATGTATTGCAATTAATGAGAAAAAGTGTAAGATTAACAATTTAAGCTGTGTTTTGTTCTTAGATTTATGCACACTGTAAAATTTATTTATTGCACTTATTAAAAGTATTTAATGATGGACTTCTCAAGCTATATTTTTAATGTGCAAATATAAACTAAAGGAGTGTTAAATTACAAAATGGAAAATTATAACTGAAGTAAAAGTATCTAACTATTTTCTGCTATAAATCTACTTTAAAATGATCATCATTGGAGTTACAGAATCCTTAAATTGTGGCCTTTATAGTACATAATGAGTTGTGATGAGTTTTCCTTTTTAAAGGCTTTTTTCATCATTAGAGCTAAACTCAACATCTTGCTCTTAAAGATAAATGTAGCTCATAGTATAAACATTGGAATCATATCTTTTTATGATAAGAAGTTAAAATAACATTTCTGGGAGGAGAGAGGGCGAGCAGAAGCAGACAAGTTGTGATGTGCTGCAGGGAAGAGACTGAATTCAACCCGGGGGCTCCTGCTGTGTCTTTGGGAGGAGCTGCTGCTGCTCTCAGGCTGCCCAGGTGGGCTGGGATGTTCCAGCTCTCTCCTTCTGAGGAGCCTGTCCTGCTCCAAGGCCTTCCAAACTGATTTTTGCCTTTGCAGAACTCTGATATTTTTCAGCATCTTTTATGCTTGCTTCATTTTGCCAGGAAATTTTTACTGCTTCAGCCTGTCCTAGGTTGGGGTCTGGTATAATGTATTGCCTTTGGATTTTGTTGTTGAAAATACTGATGTATTACAAGTATATTCAGATATGAATTTCATTTATATAGCTGTTATTATTTTTTTTTTTGGAAAGAAATTGCTTTTCAGGGAAGTAATCTTTGAGCTAGAAATTTATTTCTATTTCTGCTTTTCCCTATGTGTGACTATGCTTAGTATCAGGGATTTTAACTGTTCTTAATGATGGAATTATCAGAAACAAGTGATGGGACTTTATCAGGATTTTATATTTAAGCAAATATGTACATGAACAGGTTGGATGGGAAAAAATTGTGTTTTTAAAATTTTGCATGAATAGGATTGATTCTCATTAAAGACTGTACAGACAGTATTTTAAAATATATTAAACACAATTTGTATTGCACTGATTGGGTATTTCTATTGGATCATTTTTGTTAAAAAGCTTTCAAAAGATTGCAATATAAAGAGAAGATTTAATTGGAATGGCAAGCTGTGTTTTTAAAATTCTTGCTCTTTAGATATTCTAAGCAATTACCCTGACAGTGTTAGCTTTCTATGCTGGGTTTATACAACTTTACTATGTCTGACTTGGAATATTGAGCTGTGGGTGTGTTTTAAGTCAGGTGAAAATCCAGTTAAGTTTCCTTATGATAACTAGTGATTTGATGGAATGAGAATCAAATAAAATTATTTTGTTAAAAGTACTGGAAATTTTGAACTGAAAATGAGATGTGTGGGGTGTTTGTTAAGCTTTCTGGAACATAAGAAAAAACAAATCTTACTTTTTGCTTACAAAATGGATTTCGAGTTTTGTGTTTTATGTGCATTAAAGCACCAATGTACTGAGTTCTCCTCATTGCTGTAGATGTTACTCCTAAAAAAATTCAGTTAGTTTTTATCAAAATGCAGTTTATTATTATAGTCAGTGAGATTTTTCAGCCAAATGCTAGTAGGATGAACTGGTCCTGTTGAAGTCAAAGGCTCTCTGAGATTTTGTTCTTAGTTCCCTATTTGTGATGGACAGATGTGAGTCTGGAAATGCCTGTCAAGACATGTAACATACTCTGAGGTTATTTTAGAGGCTCATGTACTTAGTGTGGTGCTTCAGATCAAACCCAGTGACCTCAGCTTGCTAATTTTGGTGTGTGGCCAGCTGAAATTTCCTGAAGTGGGAACAGGTTCTGCAGAGCTCCCTCACACCTTCAGATTTATGATCCTTAGGACAAGGATTGCACAGCAGACTGAAAGCCTTCTAGGACACTGTCCTTTTTGTGACATTGGCCACTGAAGGATTTACAGGGAAGAAGTGGAAGCTGCAGAGCACAAGTAGGGTTGTATTTTCCCAAATTTGTGCTCCCTGTTTCTGGAAGCTGGCAATTTATGACCTGTATTTTTTATGCTTGTGATGATCCTGGTTCCTTGTCTCCAGTGCCCTTTTTAGTTCTATTATTCTCTTTAGAGTAATGCAGCCGGGTCTAAAGATGCAGGCGTTGGGAATCTCTGCATAGGGAAAGCACCACAGAGCTCAGGCCTTTCCTGGTGTGAATTCCCACAGCTGCCATCTGCCTAGTGTTCTGCAGGGAAGTACCCTCCCTGCTCAGAGCCTGGGACCACAATTATTGACCTGTAATTAAACCATGATGCTCCTTTACCTCGTGGTTTTCTTTGCAGGGCAGAGCTTGCATTCAGTGGAGATGCAGAGCTCATGGTCAGTTAACAAAAAGATGCTCCCAGTGGGGGTCTCTGTGTGTGTGTCAGGCTTGGTCCTGGTCCTAAGAGCTCCTGCCTTTGGCTGGAGTGGCTCTACAAGACCTCACAGCATGAGGCTTGGTGCTTGCAGAACTTATTAGAACATTTCCAATGAAGTCACAGTTTCCACAAGTGCCCTGATTCAGTATTCATTATATCTGTTTTCTTTGAGATTAACTTGACTGTGGCATTTCTGGAATTTTACTTAACTGAAGTGAGAACAAAACAACCAACTTTTGCAGCTGATCTGTGAAAAGCCATTATCATTAGGCCATCTGGAAAAAAGGCATTTTTAGCTCTTCAAGAGTGGCTAAGAGCTCGTTCTTGAAGAATAGATTTCCTGTGATTGCCACATGATAGTGACAGTGCAGTACAAAAAAAAAAAAAAAAAAAAGTGCTGAAACAAGTAGGGTTTTATAGCACCATTTATATTCTAGGTTTATTTCTGCAATAATTTAAACTTTTTCCTGCTTTGCAATTTCTTTGTGCTAGTAAAGGTTTTTACAGCTTTGGAGACAGTGCTACCTGCAATGTTAACTGTGACTGGATCACCCCAAAACCACAACAGCAGCAAAAAATGGGCTACTTAAAATAGTGTGAAGCTGAATGAATGAAACTTGCAGTTTAGATGTTTGAATTTTTTGTGACATCACAACAGATAAAATAGAATTTAGGGTGTTTTCCTGGAAGATGGTGGTGTTGTATTTTCAGATGTTTGAACATTTATTGCAATAGTCCCTAGGGACAGATTTCTAATATAAAAATGGGTATGTTTTTGATTGCGTGCTTTTAATTTGTGTGGTTTTGATTTTCATTTTTTTCTCAACATATCTTTTCCCTGCTGCCTATTAAGTACCATGTTCTTTCAGAGTTGAGTCCATGACAACAGGGGATGAATTCTGAAAATGTTTTACAAGTTCTCGTGAGAGAATGTTTATTGATCAAGATTTCTCATTGTATTATTCAGAAAACCCAGGCAAAAATATGCCTCAGAAGTGTTTGGTTTCTTTAAACCAGAAATTGTTTTAGAAACAACCCCGAAACAAATTGTACTTTATTTGAAACTCTTTGGCAGAGAGTCCTTTTTGGTATTCCACAGATGTGGTAACTGGGAAATTGTATGTTGATGGAAAAATTTTTAGACAAGATGCTTTATTTGAACAGGGTAAAGGGTGTGTCCCTATATTCTGTCAAAAAATACTTGGCACTGGTGAGCCACCTTGAGAATTTTGTCCAGTTCTGGGTCAGTTCATGGCTAAAGGCAGTGCAGTACAAAAAAGGTGTCCAGGGAAGGGAAGGGAGCTGGGGAAGGGAATGGAGGCCCAGGAGGGGCTGAGGGAGCTGGGAAAGGGGCTCAGCCTGGAGCAAAGGAGGCTCAGGGGGCCCTTGTGGCTCTGCAGAAGTCCCTGCCAGGAGGGGACAGCCGGGGGGGTCGGGCTCTGCTCCCAGGGAACAGGGACAGGAGCAGAGGGAACGGCCTCAGGCTGTGCCAGGGGAGGCTCAGCTTGGGCAGCAGCAGGAATTTCTGCATGGAAAGGGGGCTCAGGCCTTGGCAGGGGCTGCCCAGGGAGCTCTGCAGTGCCCATGGCTGGAGGTGTCCCAGGAAGGGCTGGAGGTGGCACTGAGGGTCAAGGTGAGCATTGAGCACAACTGGGACTCTGATCTTTGAGGTCTTTTCCAGCCTCAGTTACTCTGTGATTCTATCAAAAGGATGGGTGTGAAAAACTAAGTTCTTTTACAGAGGGCAAATATTAACTAAGGATGGTTTGAACTGAAGGTTGTGAGAGTGGCTCTGCAAACATCACAGCAGAGCCAAGAATGGACTGGGCAGTGAAGCTGTTAGTCCACATCAGGATCTAAAGGCTGGATTTAGGTGTCGTTCAGGCAGTAGGAGTGCACAGGAAACAGGAAAGAAAAGGTTCTGTTCATTCTGCTGATTCTTTGTGCATCAGCTGCCTGATACCACACTGGGACCTCTGTGCTGCCAGCCAGCACTTCATTCCTTGTGTGGAAAAGAAACCAGAGTGGCCAGCTGGAGGGGGTGGAGGGGATGGGGTGTTTTGTTTGTTTTCTGAGTGTGTTCCATACGTATTTGCTTGTACAGATGGTCTCCTGTACTTTGAACGTACCCTTGAAGGAATAAACTGTTGCAGAATATTCTTCCCAACCCTGCCTATATCTGAATCCTAAACTTTTGTAGGATTTTAGATTTTTGTAGTCTAATGATGATGTTTTCCTCCTCCTTAGTTTATTTTTTCGTTTCTAAATCACATGTATATTTTTAATATATGAGAAGAACTTTTAAATATTGCTTTTCCATATGCTGCTCTAAATGTATACATTCCCCATATTGCAGTGTTATTCAGTGGAATTTATCTGTACTTCAGGAAATCTCAGGCAGGGCAGATGGAATTCTGAAGCCCTGGAAAGATACACACTTACTCCCAAATGGTGATGGATATGAGTCAGGATTATGAACATGAGGGAGCTTGGTCTGTGAAAGTGCAGATGAGAAGATCCATGAAGTAATCTTTCCATTTAGATGGGTCCAGAAGATGAAAATATCTGAGGATCCATGATGACAGAGTTTTAGGTGTGGTATCCTTTAGTCATGACTCTGGATTAATAGCCATGGATCTGTTGCAGTTTTCCAGTATGAGACTTTTTTTTTTTTCTCTAATGTTAATAAGGGCTGGATCCAGCATTGAATGAATATATATTTGGATATATGTTTTAACTGAGACATGCAACTTCTTTTTGAATATGTGGCTTATTTCTTTTTTTTATAGTTTGTGCTTTCCAAAGCTCAAAATCACACAGGTTTCAGTGTCAGAAACATGGGAATGTTATTATTTCTTCAGTGAACAGTAGGTCTCAAGGATAAGCCTTTGTACTAGAATTTAACCTGTTATTTTTCATCAGTAATAAAAGGGATGTTATCAGTAGATATTCAAGTATTTTGTGGTTTACCTAATGATTTTCAGGGTTAGATTTGGTGGACTTCTATTTAAGTTTTCTGTGCTATCCATTAGTGTTTTAGAGTTTTCATTGGAGCATTGAAATACTCAGTGGATACAATCATGCACGTTCTTTAATATAAATGTTTAAAAATAGTCTTGAGATTTTACTTTTAGAAGTCACAAAACCTGCTTGTCTGCCACAGGCCCTGAAGATTGATTAAGAAACAAAGGATATTTGACAAGTTTATAAAATATAATTATTGCCCTGGGCAAAAGAGTAAGTAGTATTTTGATTTGCATGTAGGCACTTTTGCAAACCTAGTTTAAATGTGAGGTGTTTTAAGGCAAAGTATAAAACCCCTCACAGCAGTGAATACATCCAGCTGGGAATATACAGCCAGAGATAATTCTGGATTTTTGAAAACCCTAGGATCTTGGGGGAAAAAATTTCCCCATAGTTAATTAAATCAGTAGCTCACATTCTGTTCCCCATGTTTGGGTTAATTTGGCAGGTTCATGTATGATCCTGAGGCTGTGAAAGCATTCAAAGAACATTGATAAAATTTGAGGTATTAGTAGCTGATTTGAATGAGGGGATGTTCTGGAGGTAGCAGCCTGGGAGGAGGTTGGAGTCCAGGTGATTGTGTTGTGGTGTCTTTCAGTAGGAAGCAGCTGGGTTCAGATAAAATCTGCAAATTCTGTCCTCTAAGTGGTTTTACCATATACCTGACTCATCTTTACCCTTAGTTTTTCTATTGTGGTCAGAAAAATGTGGCTCTAAACCTCTGTTTGGCATTTGGAAGAATTAAAATAAGCTAGTGGAGATGTTTAGCTTAGCTTCACTCTCATTGAATAGATTCTGTTGGCAGATTACAAATATTTGGTGGTTTGGGGCTTTCTGCATCTGGGGTTTTTCTGCTATTAAGGTGTGAGAAGCAGTATTTAAGGATTTATGTTTGCACAAGCATGAGTTATACTTAGCCTGGGAAAACAGACTCATAAGAAAAAACTTGATGTCTTCATGACACTACAGATAACCTTGGAACCTTATGATCTGTTCTAATTATACAGATTATTCTAATTCTATCTAACAAAAGAAATGACATTAGCATTTTAGGGTACAAAAAGTAGACCTTCAGGATTGCAGCTCCTAAGAGTTTTGAGGAAAAAAAAAGCGCAGTTCCTGTGTTCTGAGCTGGGGTTCAGACCACGCTATAGCAGCATCGTGCACTAAAGCAGAGAAGAGCAGCAGTAAAAACACCCTTTCTTCTTCCTGTGTAGTCAACAATGAAGGAAGTTGTTAATTATCAGCTATAGATTTGCTTCTCATTTTTCAAAGCTTACACTGGCTGGTAACTTTGATTATAGAGTATTTGGGGCTTTACATACATTGCCTCATTAGGGAGACAATAAACCAATTTTAATGCGTCTCAGTCTGCTATTTTCAGATGAAACTGTCATCGTGGGCCTTTTTTGTTACACTTCACAGCCTGGAATATTTTTTCCTTTAGTTTAGCATGTTTTTGTCTCCCTATATATCGTAGTCTAGATATTAGCATTTGTGGCATTTCACTTAATGACTGTGTACAATATGTCTTTGGGTAAAATACACAGCATGTAATGGAAACTAAGCAGATATTCCACCTGAACTATATAAAATTGAGGTATCTTAGGAGCGGTATCTGAAAGGGCTCTGAGTTACTCCATTCTGGAGGCACAGTGGGCCATAAATGGTGTAAACATGGAATAATGACAATTTATCACACTGGAGTTGAGTTCAGAACCGATTTGGGTGAGCATTAATGAAATAAATACAAGTATAATATTTTACCATTAAAAGTATAATATTTTACCATTAAAATATAGCTTGGTTTATAGCTCAGACCCAGAGAAAAATATAGATACTTAGATATTGCCTTTTCTACTGTGCTTTGGCTTCCAGGAACCATTTTTAGGAGAAATAGGGAGACAGGAGCCTTGCCCACAGCAAATATTTGAACAGGTAACTCTCCCTGACACCCACTGCTCCCCATGGACCTGTGTGGAGCTCTGTTAGCTGACACTGGGATCTTGCATGCTGAAATAACTGCAATTGGAATTAGATTCATGCTGTCCTTCATATCTGAAGTATTATTTTTGGGTCTAATGTCTAGGTGAGGGAAGTCAGAGCAAGCGGTGGTGGTTCCTGCTCGTGATTAATGCCCTCCACAGAGGATTACAAAGGGCTGATGGCCATACCTGGCAGCTCCAGCTAATTGCTCTGTTAATAGAGCACCCACTAAATGCAGAAGGGCCCTGTTTACATGGCCAGGAGTAGGGGAGGAGGAGGGTAATTTTAGCATTGCATTACATGGCTTTTTAATGATTACTGGGAACTCCCTTTTTGCTACTCCTGGCCTGTCACTGCCATCAGAGGAGTTCAGATGCTTTGTTGTTGCAATAGCCATAGGTAGTTGAATTACTGCTGAATTTTAGCTGCTCTTCACGCTTAACATAAAACTCTTCAGAGCACTTATAATTTATTTATTTATATTTTTTAATTGCTTGAGTGCTTTGTGCTTTTTACATTTGACAAGTTGTGAAAAGACAAGTATTGTGGTAAGATTAGGAAAAAAAAATTGTGTTGCTCAGGCACAAATACACATGGTATGGAATTCAGGAGCTGGAAACCTCTGAGTGGAGTGGGTGGTGGGGTCCTTGCACCAGGCATTTCCATTCCCATTCCCATGGAATTGCTGTGGTGAGCTGCTGCCCTAAGCTCTCCTGCTGTAATGGGCTTAAAAAGAGAGGGCAGCCAGGGCCCCAGCTGGACACTGCAGTAATTTAAATACAAGCCTAAGTTCCTCTAAAGCTGTAATGTATAAGTCTGCATGTATCCTAAGTATTTGAAGGTTTTACAGCTCTATTTTGATGTCTAATTATGGACTTAGAAACTAATTTTAGGCACATGAATCTAAAAATGTATGTCATGGTAATTTCAGTAATATTTCCCAAACTTTCTTGAAATACTTCTTGAAAATAAACTTATAGGCCATGATTGAGTGAATTACCTAAATGTGCTTTTGGGAAAACTTGCATACTCAGAGGTAATGAATAGTGGGGGATTATTTCTGTGTGTGATCATCTGCTAAAGCACTTTGAACCAGAGTTCAAGCTCTGAAATTTTTACGTTCTGTTTCTTCTGGTTACGCTTATGAAGAAAATATAAAACCTGCAGCTAAAATCAGAGCAGCTGATGCTAAATTGAGCTCCTTTTCTGCATTTATATGTAACAGCTGAATTTTGTTATTAACAATCAATGATTTATACTGATTTAGACCAGAGATAAGGATCAGTTCAGTCTTATTTGACAGAGGTTACAGTGTTACAAAATTTACAAGAGTCAAAGCTGTTGGGGGGGAAAAAAGAATGGAAATAGGAGGAGAAAATCTACCTTATATTTAAAATATGACTGCTTTTTATCTAATTGAAAAGACATTATTAGTAACAATCGGAGTTGTGGAAGAAATACATCTGTGTTACATGTTCATTAGATTATGGTTAGGTGCTAGGGACCTGTGTGCAAAAATATTAGTAAATTTTGAATTTTCTCATGCTTTTGGGTAAAAAGTGTAATTTTCTTTTTGCATCACTTTTAGGAGTCTGAATGAATGTGAGCAGTTTATATTAGGAATTATAGCTGGAATAGAGAGTAAATTTTCCAGAGTAGATGCCTGCACAGAAGTGTACAGTGATACTCATTTCTATTATAACTTCTGGTTGCCAAAGGGAAGTAATTTATACTAGTAAAGGTCCTTTGACACCAGTAAGGTATTCTAGTACCTAGCTGGTAAGGGGATAATGCAAAAAGATTTAAAAAAACCAAACCCAAATAAACACAAACAAAATTTTAATCTTTCTGCATAAAAATATAGGTATATTTAACTTCTCTGACTCATCAATAGAAATTTTATTCTTTTGTATAGTCTTAAAATATATATTTCTGACTTTTAATTTTTTTTGTAGAAATGAAACCAAACACAGCTAAACTTTTGTTACATTAGCCAGTAGGTACAATTTTGGATTGCTGTACCACATTTATTCTTCTCTATTTATAATATATATCCATCTCTAAAAAAAAAAAAAGTGGACTGTAAGTCATGGTTATTTAAGCAAGAGAAGAAACATCAGAATCACTGAACCGAAGAATTGTATTTTCTATTATATTTGCACCGAAAATGGTTTCAGGTTTAAAGGTATACATTAATAGATTGTGTAAATAAGTGTATGCTGACCTGAAAGAGAACTTCTTCTGTGCAATGAGTTAATCCATTTGGATGAGGTAAAATTTCATTAAATATAGCATCCCTCATTTGATTGCTTGAATCTTAATTATTATTACTGCTATTTCTATTATTATTCTTTCTCTTTCTCTCCAAAAGCAAATAGGATCAACACAGTTGGGTCCTGAGCATGCCAATAAATTTCGAGTACAGCAGCAAGGCTGGCACATCTCCCTTGTACTCTGAATGTGCAAATTCTGCACAAAATGCTGTGTTACTACTTCTGCATTTTTTTTTAGCAGAGAAAAGGCTTCTCTAGTTTCAAATACAGAATTTCCAGCTGTATTGCAGAGCAGAAAGGAGGTGAGCTTGTAGCAATAGCAGACAGATTTTGAAAACTCTTTGTGCATATACACGATGCAGAAAACCCTTGTTGTGCTGTCATTGTCACTGCCTGTGACACAATTTGCTTCCTAGGTTGTGTTTCTCAGCTCAGAGCTGCTTGAGGCTGCTAAAATAGTGTACACAGCATTGCTGAGAGGCTGAAAAAAGCTTGGAGAGAAAGATATGCAACTTGTGTAACTTGGGACAGAAGTTCCATCATGAGGCATTTATTTAAATGTAGCTTGGAGTCGGTGGAGGGAAAAGAAATCCATTCAGAATAACTTTATATAACCTCAATGGGAAAAATATTTAACAGAATGGAAACAAGCTTGTCTGATGTATCTTTTCTGACTCTAATTCCTGTCAGCACAGACATTAAAAACCCCACAACCAAACAATCCAAACAACACTTGAACTAAAATTCCCATGATAATCTCTGCAACTGCCAGGCCCTTTTACCCAGTGAAATTACTGAGAAGTTTTACATTTCTGAAGTGAGAAGCTTCAAGTATTGACAATTTAAATGAAAGATAGATTGACTCAGTGCACACGTGCAGTTTAAATTGTGAATTATGTAGAGTACAAAAAGAGCTTAGATGGTTCTATGGGCATATGAATTTGCCTTATTTTCCCTCTAGATTAGAATTTGTGTTGTTAAGAGTCCTATCCTTGGAAAAAAACATTCATATCAAAGCATGGAATATGTGGACCACAGTTTTTGAGATCATGCTATTACCTTGAGAAAAGCCAGGTTTTTGGAAATATTTCCACTCAACTTTTTGTTTATTTATGCATTGTTTTTATTAAGGTAAGTTTCCAAATACACCAGTGTTAGAAATTTTCTGCTCCTCTGGTCAAATCTATATTATTTGAGCCAGAATCTGCACATTAGCAATGATGACAGTGTAGACCAGCAAGACAGATAAGTAAAATGACAAAACAGAAACCACTTGCACATCTATCAATAGCCAGACTTAAAATAGGGATTTGTGAATCTTCAAACTCTTTTAATAGATTAATATCTCTGGGATATTAATCTACTAATCTTTTCTACCATACAGATAGCTTCAATAGCAGTTAGTAATGGTTAATCTTAAGGTTACACCTGTTTCCCTTTGCCACTTATAAAAAGGTTTTGAGGAAAATCTTCTGTTTAAACATGCCCTGAGCATGAGCTGTAGTTTATTACTACAATGTGATGCTCTTTTGTAGTGCCCTTTTTTAAGGTTATCATAGCAGTGTAATACTAAACAGAGGCTGAATTTTACATAGTTCCAGGTCTACGAGGTCAGCTGAAACTAAAAAGACTCTTATTGCAAATTAGAAGATGCCTTTGAGGTGAGCAAAGGGTTCTTAGGGAAAAAGAGGTTGTTTAAAACTTCTTTCAGTTTGTTATCTCAGATTATCTGTGGTCATAATCATTGTAGTGATGGAGAAAGTTTAAAAAGTGGCTGAAAACCATTTTTTAAAAAAATGAAACTGTAGTAAAAAGTGCTGGAAATAATAACAATTACTCTGTTTCTTAAAGAGGCCAGTGTAAAAATGCCAGGGTCAGTGGATGAAACACAGAATGATAAATGTCACTGACTTGGGCTAGTCTTTTTCCTGTTGGTTTCTTTCCTTTCCAAAGTCCTCAAGTCAGACCTTAACCCTGTATCAGCCTGAGCATGCATTGCCTCACCACCTTTCACCCTGTCCTTATACAGCTTTTAGGATGTGTTTGACTGAAATGTTGAGAAAAACTTACCCAGGGCTGAAGGAAAGTTTGTTTTTGTCAAGTAGTTGTCACATTTCAGCCCTGAAAGTTCATTTTAATCCAGATGAAATCATTAACTGAAAATAACCAGTAGTATGTTTCATCTCAAAACAAGATTTTGATGTGTCTTTGACAGAGTGAAGTGTCGGAAATAAATTAGGAAAGAGATGCCTAAATATTGAAAAATAATAATAAAAAAATAGTATTCATGCTTTCCCCAGTAAAATAAACTTTTCAAAATCTGAATAATTTTAAAGCAAGGAAAATCTCTTGTTTGGGTTGGTTTGTTTGGTGTTTTTGTGCCACTTGGAGACTGTGCAAAGTATCTTCCCTTCCCTCAGTAATAACAGGGCCCTGAGCCAGGCACAGGGACTTTACATAACTGTGTCTCTGACCCAGGTGGATGAAAACTGCAGAAAGGTGAGTGGTGTTGGTGCCAAGTCGAGCTGCACTGCTCAGATCAGAGTTAGGAAGGAAGTGAATGCTCCTGTCAGAAATGAATTTAGATGCTCTGAGGATTCCCAGTTTGAGAAGCCTGAAGAATGCAGTCACAAAAGGACAAATTCTGCCATTGCATCTTAGTTCAGATGAAAACTAAAAACTTACTCCTGTCACCACCAATCCAGGAGGATTTGCAAACCTGACATTTTAAAGAGATTTTGTCCATTGGGCTAAGTAATGTAGGAAATTATTATATCAAAATGTTTATTTCTCTTACGGGGGGCTTTCACATGAATTCATTATTTCATATGTAGGTTTTAAAGTGCCACATATGTTCATTACTTCTGAGGTTCTCCCAGCAGTCAGAGTGAAGCAAGATCTCATTTTAATTGTTTTATTCACTTTATTCTTGTTGCTGAAGCAGGATGTTTCATGTTTTTCACTCCTGGTCTGCAGGTTACTTGAAGACCTCTTGATTTTGGGAATGGCAGTTGCATTTTAAAGCTATTGATTAATATATATATATATATATATACATACACATACATACATACATATATATATATATATATATAAAACCAAGCATGCTGAAGTAATTCTATTGTGAATTTCTATCATCTGTGTTATTTAAGGGTCTATTCCCATAATTATTTCGTGCCCCAGTGCCTGAGGAGGGGACAGTGTGTTAGGCAGATACCCACATAAGTAAAAATCTTTGGTTGAGGAGCTTGGGGGAGGAAAAAAAAGTTTTATCATTCTAATTGCCAAGGTGGAGTAAATGGATTTGGAGCAGTGTATCTCTTATACCTGCTGTGTCATTTTCAGCCTTTTATTCTTATGAGGGGCACATGAGATGGGCAGCAGCTTCTCTGGGCAGTGTTGTCTGTCCCCTGGTGTTGTCCCCACCCTGGTGGAGCCAGGTTTCCTCAAGGTGTGGAAATTGGGGCCAACCTGGCCAAGGTGCTTGTGGGGGGCGGGGGGTGAAAGGGAAATAAAAGATCTCCTGGAAGTTTGGACACACTCATCTTACATTTTAGTGGTGCTCCACACAGTGTCTAAAAGTATGTAGCTAGAGAATATTGCTGTTTATTTAGAATTTGAATGAGAAGAGTCAAAAGTAATTTTAAATATTTTTTCAAGATGGGAGTTACAGCTTCCACCTAAGACTGGTTATAAGAGGTCACCATCTCCTGGGCTTCTTAGAATTTCTGTTTGTTTTTCATGATGGGCAAAGAGTGAAAAGGAAGATCTTGACAAAATTGTTCTTTTTATGGGAGAAATATAAGAGTTTATTCTTTGGGTTTTTTGTATTTTCCCCTTTCAGAACTCTTCCAGTATTTATACCTAGTCTCCATTTAAAAAACAATAATCTTTATTCATGTGAAGAATTTCTGTGAGAAAAATCAGCAGTATCAGTATTATCTGGCAGGTCTCTACTCTGCAATTCTCCAGCAAGTCCTGTTTTGAATTGGCAGTATCAGAAGAGATGGCGTTATCTTTATGTGATTTTGAAAAAAGAAAACAAAAAGTGTCATCAGTGTGAAGGTGAACTTTGGTTGTGATGCCTGTAGGAGGAGTTTTCATGCCATTTTATCTTTGTTCAGCAACTCAGATTGTGCAAGAACTGTCTGAAGACAGATCTGCCTGGCATGAGAATGTAACAAATGGATATCTCATAATTCTGGTTTTTGTTTGGTTGTTTCTTTTTTTTTCCAGACAAACAGTGTGGCTTCCTTCTGTAGTGAAATGTATTATTTTTCCTGCTGAGATTCATAAATTTTACTAGCTTATTCAGAAAGAGCTTTGGTAGTGGTAGGAAAAAAACTCACTTTTGGGCTTGGTTTTTATTTCTGTTCTTCATTAGAAATAACATCCCTTAAAGCCAATTTTTTGGAGTTTTTTGCATATAGAATCCTCTCACTAAAACGTGTTTAAATTCGCAATATGCAAATATTTATATATTTAACTTTCTTAGGTAAGGATTGTGGGATGGTGTGGTCCTGTTGGCTTTTGTTCCTAGTTCAGGAAACACTGAGCTGCCTTTCCACTTGGGAAGGGTTGCAGAGCAGAGTGTGTGTGTGGAGGGCTCCAGCAGCTTTGCTGCCTCCCTGGTTTCTATTTCCCAGGGCTGGAAGCACATGAGAGCCTTGCTGTGACTCTGATGTCCTTGTACAACTTTGCTTGTGACAGTGTTGTTACCTTTCCAGTGAAATGGTCTTGTCTCCCCAAAAGTTTGAGTGCTTTTTGATTAGGAGCATGAAATATTGCCATAAATCACTTTGAGATTAAAAAAGGGACCTACTTTAATTCAGTTCTGATGATAAATAAGTCTTGGGGAAAATTGATGAAGTCACTCCTTCAACTGGATTTTGTCTTTGATTGGATGGACTAGGCAGAATGATAAAGAAAAAATATACTTTATACCCTAAATGCTTATATGTACTAGATCTACTTTTATATCTGTGTTGTTGTATTTGTCTTTCATCTTTTATTCATGTCTCTTATACATGTGGATATAAACGTTTGTTGATTGCCATATCAAAAGGCAGAAGTAACATCATAACAGTCTGGATGATATGCACAGTAAGACTTTATGATACTCAGAAATTTGCAAGAATTATGCTCTTGATATTTCACTGCTTGAGCCTAGATCTGGTATGTGAGATCACAACGACTTGCAAAGCACAAAAAGGGCTGGTTTAGGAAGATGTTAGTTGGAGCCTTTCATGCTTTTCACTCTTGACAGTGATTATAATGAAGATAATGAAGTGGTTGACAATGGAGTTTGGAAGAATGAAATTGGATAAGAAAGGAACTGCACAATAGATTTAGAAATGGTAGCTCCACTCAGTAGAATGTGGATAACCAAAAGAGTGATTTGGAGAGACAGGTGATGTCTCAGAATTCCAAAGTCCTCAGATATCTTTCCTTATAGTTCTGTGACAGAACTCTGTTCTGTATATTTGAACTAAAGCTACAGGCTTAAATCTCAGCAGGTCAGCTCTTTTAATCCTTTTAGAATAGATAGAAATGATTGCAATGCACTTTTCTGAGTGAGGCAGTGCAGAATTAAGAGCTACAATCATTGAACTTCCTGACTTCTGGGGTCTGGAAGCTGTCAGGGTTAACATCTGGGTTTATTTACATTGTTTATGGAGGAGGGAAGTGTCTTTTCTCTGTTGGGGTAGGGGATGGCTGAGACAAGGTGAGCAACAGACACACCTTGAGGTTTGGGGTTTTTTTTGGACTTTGAGCATTATCTTATTATACTTGAACAAATGTCTCAATAGATCAGCCCTTGATGAGTGTCTGCTAGAATTAACAAAAATATTTTTGAGAGGAGAAAAAACCTAAAAATGTGGGTAGAGAAAATGGCAAACCAAGTTTTTACTTTTAAAGAGTGAATGAAGCAGAATTTTTCCTTCATTCAAAGAGGTGGTATGTGTTTCAAACCAAAAATGTGTCTCTCCTTTTTTCTGGAAAAACCCCTCATGCACAGGCAGGTGAAGTGCACAGGACCTTGACTGCAGCTCCAAGGAATCAGGATTGGGCAAGTTCAGTGGCACTCCTGAGGCTGCAGAGAGGCCAGGGCATATTGTAAAGATTTTGACATAATGTAGATGCTGTGGAGGCTGAAGTTGGACTGGAAAACCTCTAAAAGTCCTGACAAAGGGGCACAGGAAAAGGATCCCAGCCCCACTTTCAGATTCCAGATTCTTTGCAAAATGTGTGAGGAATACATGTTATGTTAATACTGAGAGTGTGTCTTAGGACAGGGAGTCAGAAATCCAGACCCTTATTAGATTGATTTTTTTTTAATTTTTTAATGATATAGTCTTTTGAGAATAGATTTTTTTTAAGATTCCCCACCCTACAGTATTGTACTTTTGTGTGCTTAGAACTTTAAGGACCTGGAATTTATTTATTTCTGCTTTCAGTATAAAGATTTTGTCCAGCTTGGTACTCAGACGTTTTAAATCTGACTTTGATTTTGAGAGGAACCAAAGTTGTATTTGGCATTTATGGAAATCAAGCAGCTTGTATTTAACCATTTAATTTTTATATCTGAAGTTCTTGGTTTCTAATTTTGTAGTAGAACTAAAAAAACATTGCATGGTTTATCTCTTCTTCCCTCTTCATAGGTACATGTGTCTATTATTTTAATCCTGAAATGGTTAAGTTGCAAATAATTCTGACTCAAGTAATTGTGGAATACTTTGATATTTGGGGATTTTTGTAGTAACTTATGTTGCTTCCTGTATTTCTGATCAAAGTTTAATCCAGTGAGTTGCCTGTTAAAATTACTGACTTACCCATCCAGCCTGTTCAAGTTACCCACTTTGCACAGTCCTACAGGACAGATATTCCCTAACTTGTAAGTGCAAAGCTCTCAGGGACACAAGCAGGAGAGGTGACAGCTTGTGACAGGACAGAGGTGTTGAGAGAGAGCTCAGGGCTGGAGCACAGCTGGAGAGCACAGTCATGCCTCAGAACTGCACAGCAGTGATGCTGCCCCCAGAAATCACCCCTGATTCCTCCCCAAATCAGGGATTTGGATTAAAGTCCTGTTCCTGATCACATGATGAAGCCTCAGTTAAAGCTGCAGAAATTGAGAATGACTGGACAAAGAACCTCTTGTTCTGTGATTGAGAGCTTTGTGTTCTCTTTAACCTGGTCTCTTACTAACAAGGATTCCTTTTATTGCCCATAAAATGCATGACTTCTGCTGAATCCAGAGGACAGGTACTTCATTACTCTGCACACAAATGAGGGGAGTGAGGGTGACACTGGGCAGGGAATGCCATGAGTTTATTTGCAAATGGAAATAAACCCTGAGCACTGTGTGCCACTCTGGGGAACTGGAAAGCTGCAGTGGAAGTTCTGGGTTCTGGAGGCTGCTGATGAATTTGCCATGACACACCTATTTCTCCCCAAGGCTTTTTGAGGCAGTTGCAGGTATGAGGGCAGCTCTCCTGTACCCAGCTGCTGTCTCAAAGGTCAGCACTGTCTTGCCAGCCAGCCTGATGTGTTAGGGCTCACTTTTGTATGCCTCTGCTATAGCTCCTCTTCACTGACCCCAACAAAATCAACAGGCTCCCTGCAGGTCATTTCATCCCTTGCTATTCCCACTGCTACCAGCTGGAAAACGTTTTTCAAGTACAATTTTGAAACCAATAATTAAGGTACACAGAGCTGGCTCTTCATTGATTGAGAAACAGACACTGATTTTTTTTTTTTTTCCTCTTCCTTTCCCTACAATCCACATCCCCAGGTAATTGTCTTGGTACCTGAAATGTGTTCATACATGCAAAAAACTGTCACTGTAAGTTCCTGTTTAGTTTCTGGCAGAACAAATGATGTATAATACTTCTTAATGGATTAATTCTTTCCTTTGGAATCTGTGCTACATAGGGAAATATCCCATCTTTTGAAACTGATTTAAAGTTACAGAATTAACCTTCAGTGTGGAAATATAGATACAGGTTTACAAGATCTATGAGTACTGGAAAATATGCCAATGTATATTTGTCTAATTTTAAGAAACCTTTCTGGTTAGAATTTAGATCAGTGATATTTTCAATAAATTTGTTATTTAAATAATTTGTTAAAGCATTTTAAAAAATTCAAAGACACTTTCAAAATTATATTGTCTCCAAAATAAAGAACAGAAGCATAGGGAAATTGTTTTCTTTCCCTTGGAGTAACAGGGTCTCATTGAGTTCATGGAAGGCAAAATTGGCCTGTTTGGTCAAATACACTTTTTGATAATCCATCAGATATGAAAGGGAGTCTGTGATGTTCTCCAAAAGCTTGCAAAATGAGGCTTTATCAAATGGCAAAGTGAATTTCAAAAGCAATAATCTGCTTTCAGTGGCAACTTGCAGTAGTTAGGCTGTGAACTGACTTTAAATTCCTGGTGGCACAGAAGGAGGTGAATCCAGCTTCCAGCTCAAATTCTTTGGCAATTTTAAGGTGCAGACTATTCTGCAGGAATAAATCACTATCTCCAGCATGTAGAAACATGGCTTCTGTCATAGGTCACATCCTGATCATTTTAAACATGAAAAACTTGGTTGTGCAGATCAAATCCTGTCTGTCTGTAAAAAGGCAGGTATGGCATGAGATATGAGATCAGCAAAAGTGAGGATGTGAGGGGTTGACAATTCCATGGCACAGCACCCACACAATGGCTCAGTCATCACAGCTGGAAGTAACAAACAAGTGTGTGAGAGGAACAAGGCTGGCATCAGGAAAGGCTTTGGTGATTGAGGAGCAAATACTGGGAATTAATGATAACTTTTCTAAGTTCCAGGCCTGTGCTCATTAAAAGCAGTGGAAGCTGACAGGCAGCAAGGTTGGGCTCACAGTTCCTTGGGAGCATCTTGGGTTTGGTGCTGCCATTCAGGCTCCCCCCTTGATCTCAGAACATGTCCAGTGTAGCCCCACAAGGAGCAGACCCAGGTCACAGCACCAGGGTGGCTCAGGGAAGTCATCTCCTGGTCCAGGATGAATTTTGTTCTCTGTGTGTTCTGAGCTGATCCCCTCTGCTGGAGCTGGTGTGTGGCTCAGAGAGCTGTTCTGCAGGAGCAGGGCTGAGCACACCAGGGCAGTCTGTAACCACTTGTGGTGTTTTCACTCCACAGCTGCAGTCACAAGTTTGGTGGTGGCTGCTCTCAGTTCAGGAGAGGGTGCTGGAATATTGGTACAAACTGTGGTGGTTGTGGTGCAGTTCAATTTTCAATATGGCAAAACAATTCAGAGTCTGCCTAAACTCTCTATATGCTCCTTACCAGCTCTGGAGGAAAAGTTTTTGGAGGTCAGGACTGACCCATCAGAATGTACATTCAAATTAGCCAATAAACAATCCTTTATTATTTATAGCACCATCATTCATAAATGTACTTAAGGAAAGGCATGATCTATTCTCTACATGCTCCTTAAAGGGATTCCATTTTAGCTTCAATTGTAATTTTTACCTTTTCCAGTGGAATTTATTGACACAATGCCTAGCACAAGCCCTAGATTTTGCATCATCCTTTTGTCTGCAAGCATATTCACCAGCCGCTTAATTTGTCATAGCCCTGGAGGTATCAAAACTAATGAGCTTTGTTTGAATAGACTTTTTCCAGTTCATCTAGCACACTTTGGGGTAATCATTCAGTTTCTGTTTGCTTCTGATGTGAAGCATTGTGGGAAATATAAGAAAATAATGGTTAAAAAAAGCAGTATAAATTGTTAACAGCCGCATTCTCTGAAAAGCCCTGAAGATGTTATATTTTTAATTTCTCTACTTATTGAAGTATTGTGAGTACCTTAAGTACAATCATTACAAGATAATATCAAAGGAGAATCTGATAAAATGCTATTTTTCAATTAGCTCTGAGCGTAATACTTTGCTTTTTTAAGTATTTCACAGCTAACAAATCTTTAAACAATCTAACCTTTCAGGATTTGGAAGTGGACAAGATAATAACTATGAATACATAATACTGCAGCAGTGCTAAGGGTTTAAAAATCTATTACTGGGATTACATACAGGAGTACCTTTTATTGGTCAGACAATTGCATTTTCATTTTTATAAAGCATTTCCCTATACCCAGTATTATACCGCAGAGATACACAAAAATGGAATGCAGAGGTGTGCACTGCATAAGTAATTTCTGAAAGTGTCAGATACTCTGTACAACATATGCTTTTGATCTCAAATTCCTGGGAAGATTTGTCCTTTTTGCTGATAAGGACAACGTTTGCCTTATATGCTTTAGAATGATGTATCTTTAACTTGTAGCAAGTTTCAAATTATTGAATAAGGGATTTCAAATTATTTTTCAAGTTAGGGCAATGAGGAATGATTCCCTAGAACTTTTGATTAATTTCTTCTGAAAGAAAAAAAAAGAAGACCCTGGTAGGCCAAGCTCTAAATTAAGCAGCTCAGTGAGTCATTATTTTCAACAGGATATAATAAGCAACTGAAACTTAACTGTGTGCTAAGTGCATCAGTAAAGCATAACACTTCTAAATAGTCCATTACAGTCCAGAAAGAGCTGTTTCATATGAACAGTCCCAGCACCTTTTAGGATATTTTCACATTTCTCATTAATAGATGATTTGATGAAAAGCTTTTTCTGTGCAAAGCAGAGTGAGGGAGAGGGGAAAAAAGGAGGAAGAGAAGGAGTGACAGGAGATATTTGCTTTTTAAAATCAATCTCCTTTGGAGCTTTTTTGGTAGTGCATTGTCATATTAAGATGACTTGGAAAAATCCCTAGCAGGAGAGATCACAAAGTTAGTTAGATTGAAGTGAGTAGGTGCTATGGCAAGGGCTTTACCTTTCTTTATTAATAGATTATTTTATATCAGTGCACTATGGAGATGCCTATGCTGCTGTTGAATAAGACACCCTGAGCATCAGAAGCTATTTTATGTTCCTCACCAGCTCATGTTCCTGAGGTTTCTTTTACATCCCACTTGGTCCAGGTGGAGTTTTCCCTAAGGCAGCTGCAGTGTTTCTGTAGCTGTGTTTGGGTCTCCTGGCTTTGAGCCCTCCCAGGCTGCCCTGTGCTGTGCAGACATTCACTTAGTGGCACAAATCAGTTTGCAATGCAGGGCTTCTGCAGGTTCCACATGTGATATTGAGCTCTTAGGTGGCATTGACAAGCAGTGTTTGTCTTCTCAGAGATAGAGCTATAACTTCTGCTCGTTGCCTGCACTGTCCTATTGAGGCTTTCATCACTGGAGAATTGGATTGCTGCTGTGAAATCTCCCCTCCTGGAGGTCACTGGGGAGGCAGTTCAGAATACAGAATGTGAAACATCTTGTGGGGATGGATAAGTCAGGTTCAACAAGTGCAGTGTTTCACACAGGTAAGAAGAAAAGATTTTGCCTTGTGTATTACTTTACATTATGGCTATGCAGCACTTCCATCCCCTTGTCCTGGGGGAAGGCACCATCCCTTCTCCTCCCTTACTGTTGCTTAAATGTTCAGGCCCAAGATGAGATTTTAGGTCACTCTCTGCTTACTGCAGTTTATTTGAACCTTTTATTCTTAACAGCCACCTGCTTACAAATCTCAGTCATAGAAACAAGAACTTAGAGGGGCTGCACTCAGAGTGGACAAAAATGTGTCTAAAAATCTTGAAATGTTTGGTCTGAGAAGAGTGGGATGCTAGATCAAACTAACAAAATACTCCCAAAAAACAAAACCATGAAAAAATATTCTTGAGGCAAACTCTGTGTTCTGTACTGCTTTCAGGATTATGATTTTTTTTCTGCTCTTTCCCCCCCCCCACCAAACTCTGCTCCTTATTTTTCCCCTCTTGTTTATTTTTGTTATATTTGATTCTTTTAATTTACTTATTAATTTAGTATCTCTCTACTGTGTCTGATATATTCTCATTGATAAATTCATTCAGGTAGTCCATGTGGGTTTTCAAATTCCAAACTCTTTATGTAATTTCTTGGGATTAAACTGCTGATTTATAGGTTAGGTTATAAAGTGGAACTCCAAGTACAGGGTTATGAAACATGTCTTGAAAATACATCCATGTTATAAATAATAAAATAGTAGTTTTATGAGAAAGGGTGCTAAAATATTAAATGAGGCTGTCTATTCTCTATCATGACATGCATTTAATGCACTTTTTATTGTCTCCACCACTTTAAAAAAATAGCTTACTTGAAACTTTTAATTACAGCACGAGTCCAGTTTTCTTGTTGTAATTGTAAATTTGGACTCTTTTTAGCTCCCAGTGTTCTACAAACCCTTGCCCACTGGTTAAAATTTATGCAAAACTTTTGGGACCCCTTGAGGTATTGTTAAAGCTTTCAGAAATTTCTGTTACTTCCCCAGAAGTTTGGCATAGCAAGAATGTTAAAGGCTCTGTGTTTTATAGTTTTCATGATTTGCTGAGTGGTATTGGGCTTCGGTGCTAGACAGATACTTTATTTAAATGTAAAAATCTTGGTATTTCTTTCTAAAGCAATGAGATAAGAGCAAGACTGATCCCAAGCAGAGGGACTTGTCTCCACTGTGCCCCTGGGGATTTAGGGGACACTGGCTGTAGCTGCTCTGGCTGGGGAGTTCTCTGGGGCAGTGGCTGGCATCTGAGGAAGCAACACAGCTACAGGGACCAAAAAGCCAAGGGATGGAGCAGAACTTTGTTGGATCTTAGTATTGCCAAATAATGGGATGGGACTGCCAGGAGATGTTCCTCATTTCTATTTCCAACAGAACTTGATTCTCAGAGATGCTGAAAAAGCAATTCTGGGCTTTGCTACAGTTAGACAGGAGATGGGGACTGAGAATAAAGACTTCTGTGTTCCTTGTAGATAAACAGAACTGCAGCAGGGTAACTCTGTCATGAGAGTGTGCTTCGAAAAGAAAGAGCATGCTGGAACTTTAGCTAAGCACTCCAGGAAGGAAAAAAATAAATCACATTTACAGAAGTCTGTGCTCCCTGTGTTCAGGGAGTGCCAGGCAGCGTTGGGTCACACAAAGGAGAGCATGATGTCTGTGTGAGGTGTTTACCTGTTCTTCTGGGCTTCAGGGGGTCACTGTTTTTGTCAAACACTTGCTCTACTCTTCCTCCTCCTTTGGTGGATGATGCTTGTGGCAATTAATCTTTTGGGGTTTGTTATGGTAACTCTTGATTTTTGTAGCAGTGGGTGCAGCTATTCTTTTTGATATACTTGTGTAAACCTAAAGATGGGTATTTCTGAGGGGTTTTCAGTCTGAAGTAGCTCATGTTCCTAAGTGTTGCTGTACTGATGAGTTTGAATAATCTGTTGAGTGCAACAAACAAATTTGGTCAAATTGACTATCTGTCAGCTTATGTTAGAGATTCAGAATATCTGGTTTGGCATATCTGGGACAAAGTTGCTGAAAAATGCTGGTAAATGCACCAAACCTTTTCTAAATAGAAGCTTGGGTTTCAAGAGCAACAGAAAAAGTGCCCAAAAGGAGCAAGCTGAAAGCTGCAGTTGACCTTAGGACTTTGCTTTAGCTTGAATTAATACCTGAATTAATTGTTTTTGCAATGATTGAATGTGGCAGACAAGATTAAATATCTTTGATTTGCTTAAAGCTCTAGATGGGTCCCCTCTACTTTCAATGTTTTTGTTTGTTTGTTTGTTTTTCTACAAAATAAATTTTTACATCCATATCCTAGAATGTTTATATCTTCTGTTACTGGATGGCTCTGCCTCAATCATGCTTTAATTTTATGATTATTCAGTAAATAAATCTCTGCAGCTCTAAGTAGACAATTGCTTTACTTTTAAAATATGTAAGGTCTTATAGACTTTTAATTAAGGTTTTCTAATTAGTACAGTGAATTAATTCCAATTTTTCAAATAAGAAATGTATATATTTTTAATTGTGGAGGTGAAATCAGTGGGGGTAGTGAGAAGTGATCCAGGTATGGGCTGTTTCCAGCTTTCTGTGTTTTAATGATGCAGAGCTGGAGCTCTGGGGGCTGGAGGTTGGATTATTGCAAATTTGGACTTAAAGTGGTATAATGCTTGCTAGAGCAATTTTTACTTTACTTAAAAAGATGTAAAGCAGCTTTGGATCATTCATCAGAGCAGCCAGGAAAACTGTGGGCACATGGAATGTATTCATTGGAGAGAAGCAGCCAAAGAATGGCTGAAGGGAAATATTTGTTTATTTAAAAAGAACTTGCTGTGAGATATCAGTGTTAGTTTGACATGGCAGTGGACTTAAATCCTATAAAAAAGACACAGTTTATAGCAACATTGTTTAGCTGACAAAAATGTATTGAGTACAGTGGACACTGACTCACATTGGCAGGAATCAGCTTTAGGGAATTCTGCTTCACCAAACAGATCTCTTCACTCCTGATGTTTGACAGCATAGCCATTCAGAGGAATCAAAGATGAGAAATATGAACAGGGAGGGATACTTTGGAGTAACTACCTTCACCTGGAAACAAAATCAGATATTAATTCTTAGAGAAACAGAAAATACAAAAGCTCTGGAAGAAGGAAAAAATACAAATGTATTTTTTATGAAGACTTGTGCTAAAACCTTGGAGGTCTTCCTTCATTCTAATTTCTAAAGGTGAATATGAAATTTGTTGCTAGAAAATTATCTATCATTGTGGAACTCATATAAGATGCACTCAACAGTTAAATGGATTTTTTAAGTCTGTAATCCTACAGAAGATTTATATAAATTACCTTATAAAAACATGGTAATAGAGGGAGAGAGTACCAAAAAGTAATAGCAGAATTGTCAGAAGACATGAGGAAGCTTGAATTGTATGTCAGATGTATTCTGAGTTTTGATTATTCTACATGTGTTTTAAAAAATTCAAGCATGCATAGCTACATGTATTGTGTAATTTCTGGTGCTAGAGGGAATACTCCAGGAGGAAGGAATCCACTGGTCTGTATTTGATGGCAATGTAATAAAAGCGGTTTAGAATTCCTGAAAATTTTTTCAGCCCCTGTTTTTCTTTTATAATGTGAGGCATTTGTTCTCATACCCTTTTTATTCAGAAAAATTGAGCTTCCTTACAGTAATTTGTGAGAATAAGTGTGAAGATTTCTGATAAAGCACAGGTGTGACATAGTTGGGTTGCAGCAGGTTGTGGGCAGTTGTTTTCTGCTACAAGAACTGACTGCATGTTCTGTGCTAATCTGACTTTGGGTTTCACATCAGTTGACAGAGTTTTGTCATCCTCTCTTAAGTTTGCCATTTCAGCAGTGGTTTCTAGCACTTAATTTGGTTTTCTAATAAGAAATAACAATACTCCCCCTATGCAGCTCAGCAGAGGACATTAGCAAGAGCACCAAAATAAAGTTCCTCTGGATCTTGCAGTAGAACTATTGATTGCCCTTCTACTGCTTGTGGTGCTTCATTAAACAGTGACAGACAGATTTCCCAGACTGCTTTCACATCTGAGGCCTGCTGAGGACACTGAGTCTCAGAATTGCCATTGTTTCTGTCCCTTTTTCTGGTGATCTGGCAGAATGGCTCTGTAGTGAGGAGGGTTTGATCTCTTGCTGCTCCAGGTGCCTTTGGCCTGTTCATGCCAGAGGAAGAGCACTGAGTTGAAGAGGGAAATATCAGTGTTTGAATAACATTTCCTTGCATCTCTATAGATTTATCTGCACAAGAGCCAGGGTTAGAATCGCCACCTGTAGGAACTGATTACCTCTGGAATTTGATATGGATGTGTCCTCTTCTATAGCTGACCTTTCTTCCCACTTCATTGGGAATCCTCCATGGGTATTTTTTCTAAGTATGGATGCTGGACATGTTATCCACTGAAAAATGAATGGAGCAGCTTCCCTCCAGGCTGGAATGCAAAACTAAATTCCAGCATTGCTGATGTTCATGGACAATCCACATAGGGCCAAATCCTGTTTATGGTTTGGGTCAGATTGTGTTTGTTGTTGTACAGGAGCTGTTTTGTGCTCCACATTCACCTGGAAGGAAAGGGAATCTTTAAATCCTTGTTGGAACCGGTAGGTAAAAACAAGTAGCTTTTTTTTTTGTTTTGTTTTGATTTGGTTGCGTGTTTTTGTTTTTCTTTTATATGTTTGAATTTAATCTGTAAGGATGTAAGGTCTTGTTTCTATTGAATTATGTTAAACTACACTGAAATGTATATATTTTTTGACTATTGATATTCAAATTAAGTCAAAAGGAAAAAATGGCCTTTGGCTATACGTATAAAAAATATACATGTAAAATAAGGGAAGGTTTTGGCAAAGCTTGAATAGAAAGTTAAAATGAGTGTTTGAAATGGTCTCAATTTATTGCATTACACAGTTCAAGATGCAGATAAAAAGTAATTAGAAGTGTATATTTTAGAGACCTTGGCAGTTTTGCCTTGGTTATCCTGCTGGAATGCCAGTGCTCAGATGTTGTCACACTGGAATTTGATTTCAGTCGAACCATGGCTGAGGGACATCCCCCAGCCAGGTGCTCTCAGTTCTGTAATGTTTGTTTGGGGTAAGCTACTCTCTGACCTAGGAGGGGGACATTAAGCTGTCAATAAGGATATGACCTGGCTGATACCAGCACCTCCATCAGTGACACTGCAGCTTGGGAATTGCAGGAATGGAAGCTCCTGCTGTGATGCCCAGCACTCAGGTGCTGCAGGGGTGGCTCCCTCCTGGGTGCTTGGTTACAGCACGTGGTGTTATCAGTGTCTTCCAAATTGTATTTAAATGTGTGCATGCTCTTGATCCGCGTGGGTTTTTTGTTTGTTTATTTTTTTCCCCTCAGTTTATCCTTGGGGAATCAGGATAAGCATTGAATCTGCTTTTTTGCCCGCTTTTCTTTGTTATGCCCTCCTGTTTATTCTCAGGTATGTTTTCATAGGGGAGTTTAAAATGAGCTTCATGACATATGTATTCTTTACCTAATTCTGAACATGACATAAAAAGGAATCTTTTTCTGCTACGGTAAATATTTTTGTAGTACAGCATGCTTATTTAATGTAAGTAGGTTTCCGAGATACCGTGCAAAATGGGACCCGATTTTATTAGAGTAGCCTAAAGAACAGAATAAATCCTTTAAGCCAATTGTATAAAAATGCAAATTTAAGTCAAGCAATTAAAAACAGATAGAAATTAGAGATTTGGATTTTGCAGAGCAAGCTTTCCACAGCCACTGCCAGATTACTGTGCAATTTATCTGGATTCTGTCAGCGATAGTCAGGCCAGATTTTGATAAAGAGCAGCAAATCTGTCCCTCCGTAGCTCCTGTGACTTGCCGCAAATTTCATTCAAGTTGAAGCGTCTGTACAATCCCTTGAATAATTTGGAGTTAATCATTTGTACTTCACAGCCTCTGATAGGCCTTAGACTCGGGGGGTGGGAACAGATTTGGCTTTTTAATCGCCTTGTATATTGTACAGCGTGAGATAAATGACACAGACTGTCTGAAATCTACATTCTTGCTTCTGATGCAAAACTGTAATTAATTTTGTGCAGTGTTTCAGAATTGATCGTGGTCACTTGAATTTCTAATTTTTCATTCACTTCAAAGCCCTTTTTTTTTAAAAGAATGTGCTTAGAGTGTGTGAATGCTCTCTGATGCTAGTGTACTAAATGACTATTTTACGCCTCTTTTTCAATAAGGTGAAACAGAGGTCAAGGCGTGTGGCTCGTGTTTATCTCTGTCCCAGCCTGCTCCAGGATGTATTTTCTGACTTATAGGAAATGCAATCAAACTTAGGAAATTACATCTAAATACTTAGGCTGCAGTGTGTTCACTTCTGTGCCTTGTAGAAATCCAAAAGCCTTCTTTCAGAAATCCTTTTCAGTATAAAACAATTAAGCACAATTTAGGCAATAATTACCCTAATTAACTACACTATAATGTTTGTATTCAAGATTATAGAAACATTGTATCTGTTCTCTGCTGCAATAACAACAAGTCTTCCTAATTTCTCTGTATTGATAGTACTTGTATGTGCTTCTTTGTTTGGTATATTTCACTGTAAAAATATTTGTCAGTGAAAGATTGAACAATATGAATGAATTTGATTATGCCATTGTCAAAAACCCCATGCATCACAATTTCTTGTTTTTAATCACTACTGTAAACCTCACAGCCTGAGGGCATAGTTTTAATTTGGGTGCCTTACTAATGAAAAGAAAAAAATAATTGTTTTGCCTGGATTTAATAATAAGCAATAAAATCAGCCAACCAGATTTTACCTCTGCATTCAATCTCTTTTTTATTATAAAACATTTTTGTCCTTTTTTTTTAGATTACAGGCGTAGATACCGAACATTTTACTAATAAATATTTCAGTTTGCTTATGAAGGCTAATGCTGTCATCTGAATATGGAATTATATTTCTTTCATGCTTCATTATCATTTCATGGTAGTAATGACAGTGAGGCGATGGAATATTTACAGGCTTTTCAGAAGACATTTATCCAATACATTTCCCTGAAGGGCACCTAGGCTTAAAGATACATTATCCTTTTATAAAACACTGCCCAGAATCCCAATTTCTGAATCAACCAATCAGAACTTGTTTTGCAGCAGTTACTGCTAAAACCCTCAAGCCAGTCTCATATTAATCCTGTGAATCTGGTGGTGGGGGGGTGTGAGTGGAGGGCTGGGAGAGGGGGAAGAGGGAGCACTCACTCCTTAATCATCAGGCTTGGTACTTTAAGTAAAATATGTTATTTCTTCTGTACTGATACAGTTTTTCAAACCTGTACTTGGAACATTTTGTTGAGATTGGGTGGACTGCAGCAGTGAAGGCTGGTTGCCCAAATTTTATTATAATTTTTTTTAAATTTCAGATTTGTTAGGCTTAATTTGCATTAATTGATGGTGTCTTTGTCTGTTGGACTGTTGCATGAGCAGATTCCTTGGATCTCTGCTCTGGTACATAAATACATCACATGAATCCATCTCAGGTTAAAAGTACTCAGGCAATCATCCAATCTGTTGCTCAGTAGTTTGGGCTTTCTCTCAGCATGCCCTTGTGCCTTGTGGAAGAAGCAGCACTTATTTGTGTCTAGGCAAGGGTTCTTATTTTTAAATAAGAGAAGAAAGCAGAAGTTTTACACTGCTCTGTCAGCAGTGTGTCAGTGACTAGTTGTTGGAAGAGGTAATGGAATCAGGGTTTTGCTTCTGCTGCTGGCCCTCTATATTTGTGTCAATGCTGCATTTGGCAGAGCAGTCCAGAGATTTCTTTTGAGATTCCAGAAGAACTCTAGCTGAGGTACTGCAGAGCTCTGTAGGAGCTGATGGACTCTGTGCCCTTTGTTACAGCTAACCTGAGGATCTCTGCTGTATGGCAATAAGTGATTTAGACATAACATGCACTGCACTGAAATTAATACAGTGGAAAGATCCCTATACTGGCAGTCTCTGGTGCTCAACGTACTCCAANCTGTAGAACAAATCTTTATTAGAAAAAAAACCTGTGTAATAATGATGAAGAATTATCTAATCTGAGAGATGCACACCCTGAGCTGCATGCAGCTTATATTAACCTCCTTAAAGTGATGATTTTAAATTTCTCTCTACCTCAAAATCCTGAGGTATTTTGAAGCGTACGCAATATTTTCCACTAAACCAATTGGCATATACCATCTGTTACCACATGCACTTATCCAAGATACTGCATTTTATCCCCAGAAGGGGTGTAGAAAATGCATGTCTGCCAAAAAAGTTGAGTGGCTGTGGTGAAGGAGTCTGCAGTTACGTTCATGCTCTTTGGCAGCCAATCTCAGTGCCTCTGGTAGTCCTGGGAGCAGGCACTTCTTTTCTGTCTTTCCCAAAATGTGAGGTTTTAAATTCACATGGGCAAGTGACTTTGGGGTGTAATTTTAGTGGGCTTGAGACTTGGTTCTCTTTCTGACAACTTGATCTTAATTTTTGCATACAAATTTCTGAGCAAGAGCAACATGAAATAAATACCAGTGTATTTTCTGCTCTAACTGCTTGTTTTGTGCCTGAGAACAGATAATTAGAGATAAATGTGCTCAGATGTGCACCTGCATATCAATTTGGCTGCAAAAATAATTTCTGTTGTTCAGTTTTCAGTGTCTATCAATGTAACAACCACTACACAAAGAGTACTTTACCAGGTCTTGAGCCCCAGTTGTTTAAATAAAAGCAAAATTCTATATACACAGAGTGAAACTCTCAAGGTAAAACCGATACATTCTCTGTGTTTGGATTAAAAAATATGCATGTCATAAACTGACCACTGATTTGCAAATTAAAAGTGTTTCTTGTGCTACCTTGTGCTAAAGTCAGCATAGTTTAGAATATTCTTTTGCTTCTGCAGTCACTGAGCATTTTTTCCCCTCTATCAGTATGGGACCAGTCATGCCCAACACTGTTCTGGTAAAATGAGAATTCCCTGAGTCCCTTTTGTTGGCTCTGAGCACTTCCACTTATTTTCACAACATTAGGAAAGAAGATGCCTGATGTATTTGAGCAGAAATCAGTCTTGGTGGCTGTTAATCTCAGTGAAACCACAAAGCTGTTCTACAGTACAATTAAATTCCCAGTTAACAATCTCATGTATATCTTCACTAATGCCGTTGTTTCCTCTGTAATCTCCACTGAAATGCTTTAATGATTTCTAATGACTTCTAGATCTAAAGAAAGATTTATCTTGTAGACTGTGCATACTTGTTGATGCTCTGTCTGAAGCTATAGATACAAACACAATGGTGAGTCACCATTGTGCACAGGCTGTTTGTGTTGATTTTGAGAATTTCAGTACTGCTGCCATCCCAGTGATAGTCAAGTTGGTGTTTTCCATATCTGCCTTTGTCTGGAGTGCCTGTAGTGGTTTGAGCTGTTCACCTCTTGCTGCTGGATAACAGGTCTAGAGGATGGTGGCTGTGCTGCTGTATGTCAGCATTGGCAGTGAGCTGCTGGAGGTGTTTGGAGCAGTGTCTGAAGAGAATGTGCCAACCTGATCATGGAATATGGATTCATAATGCTCATCATGGCCTGAGAGAAATGTGTAGCTCAATAGAAGTGGAAAATGGAAGGAGGTGGGCTGGACTTCTTCTTAAAAGCCCCTGCCCTTCTCACAAACTCAAAACTGAAGTTATTGGGCTAAATCTCAGTGCTCAGATTCAGGGTTGTGGGAGGTGCAGAAAAAAAACAGATTTCTGTGTACAATCATCTTAAAATAAATAGCCTCATATTTTATCCCTGTTGGTTCCTCTCCCCTCAATGTGCAGAAATGTCTGTCCTTGAAGATTAGATGCCTGGAGATTAGATACTCTGGCTGCATGCAGATCCTGAGCTGCCATAGTGGGAAGGACAGGTCTGCATGGCAATTGCTCAATATATTAGATACATATAAGGGTTCACTTAGTGTCAATATTTCTGAGAATTAATATTTGGAAGCATCAGCATGAGCTATTTATAAGGTCTTCCAGAAAAAGCCTTTCCTGCTTATGATTTACTTTGAAGAATAACACTCCCCTTCCAGAACTTGTTTCAGTAGGTTGGCTTTAAGAGCATCAAAGGAATGAGACCTCTCTAAAGTGAATGCTAAACTGAAGATATATTTGATTACAAAGGAGATTGTGCATAACAGTCATTTGTATCTCTAAATAACCTCTCATGCAGTAGATTTACAGTTGGCATGTGTGAGGGGGTGTGCCTCATGCTGCAGGATCATAAAGCTTGTAGATAAAATGCAAGATATTACTGGAGCATGCCTTTCACCCCTGTGAGTGCCAGGTAGTTTGTCTTACAATAAAGAACTTTAATTTTTTAAAATTTGTTTGGGTTTTTTTTGTTTTGTTTTGTTTTAAAAATAATAACAACCCCTACCAGGACCACAGCCGAATTAGTCAGCTAAAATATCCAGAGGAGAAAAATTAAAATTAAAAAATCAGGTTGAAACAATATTTAAAGGAAAAGTTCTTCTTAAAACAAAATTTTGTAATGGCAACTTAGTTCTTCTTGAATAAGGTAAAGATAATAATAAATAAAATCCAACAATTCAACCTACTTTCAGGTGTAGGTAAAAAAAGAGTTGCATTGCCATTAGCACAAAATTGTTCAAACACGTTGATTACTTGGTCAGATTATTAGAGAGCCATATGAAGAGAGGAAAAACAAATAGTAATTGTTAGGGTGTTTTCAGCAGAACTATCTGTTGTGGGCTGTGAAAGATATCACTCCATGCCTGAACAGGTGAATTACACAGGAATGCTGTGGAATAATGTCATTGTTGTTTTGGTGTCACTGCTCTGGCACAGCTTGTGTCCAGTTCTGGGATTGTTGCAAATCCCTCCCTCCCTCTGGATGAGCCCGTTAGCAGGCATTGACTGCCCACTGTAATCTTGATTTCCTTTCTAGCTGCTGATAATAAGAAAAATGTTATAATTACACTAGACAGGTTTCTGAAATTGTGATTATCTAAGTAATAATCTTGCAGCACAGGCTTTCTTTGTTTTTAAGAGCCAAAGACTACTTTTCACCTTGTGATTAACCAGGAAAAGGGGGGGTAACATCAAGCAAATGCACATCCTGTCCCCATCCCTTAAGCCTCCTGCTAAATCCTAAGCAGCTGTGTATGACTCTTATTACTCAAGAGGTTTTGAACTCATAACATTTGAGATGAAAAAAAGGACTCAAAGCTGCTCACCAATCAAGAATGAAACATTTCCACTCTGCAAGAGTTGCCCCGAAAGAGAATAAATCTGTAAATCATTAAGCATGTTGTGTCCCCCCAAGTGTGCATCACTGTGCAGTGGTTTAGGGCAAACACAACCCCTTGTACACTCCTTGTGGTTGGGATCTGATACAGCACTTGCTTTAAAATCCACTTTGATCAGTGAACATTAACCCAAGTGTCGACAAAAGGTCATTTGGCCTCAGGGAGGAAATGGAAAATTTTATGTACAGGACACATTGCAGTGAGTACAGGGTCATTATAACGATGAGAAGAGCTGTTGTGGTTTTTCCTTTTTTTTTTTTTTTTTTTTATTTTTTTTCTTGCCTTGGC
>WEIU01017021.1:192906-214778 GCA_013389925.1 Aegithalos caudatus | reverse complement strand
TATCCTAGAATAAATATTTTAATTTTTTGCTAAAATGTAGATTTGAAATATTATTTCCCAATTCATTCAGTACACATATTTTTTGTGACTATATTTCTCCATCTCACTCCAATAATTGTATCCCTCGCCCATTAGTTCTGTTCACATGGTACTTATCTTTTTCTGATTTTACACATGACTCCAACTGTGAAACTGTGGCCTACATACAAAATGTCACTCAAGCTCAGAGGCTGAGCACTCTTGATTTTAGGAGTATGTAATATCAGTCTGCTTTTACAGATTCATTGCTTCATTTATTTATTTTATTTTTCATAAATGTGAGGACCACGATAATGGATTACTGCTTTTGAATTCTGCCAATAGAGACTTTATGAACAATGTGATTAGTGTTGTAAATGGTGAGAACTCTGGCTGGTGAGGGGACACAAAATGGAAAGGTCTAGTCTGGTTCTTGCTGAAGTAAATGAGAAAAAATATTGAGAGGAGACAACAGTCACATCTACTCAGGTTAGGATGTTTAAAAGTTTTTTGAGTGAGACCAGGATTGATGAATTTGTGTTGATCTCCCAAAGGTAGGGATGTTAACCTCTGAACTACATTGCGATGTTACATTTTAAACCTGTGTAGGAAAGTATTTGTCTTTGATAACTCTTTATTTTATATCTGCTTTCCATAACCCTTTGAATTATTTTTATAATACCATATTGTGATAATTTGCATTTCTGTCTTGCAGCTGAAGATTTTAAAATAAATTGAAAAATTAGGTCAATATAGAATTTTTTGCTCTTCTCTTGTGTATAATTTTTAAAATCTGAAAAGAACTTGAAAGAACATATACATTCAGTGCTTACTTCTGAGAAATAAGTTATTTAAAATACAGTCATTCCATAGCTTTTGAAATCAGAATTATTGGGATCCATTATTCAAATATGAAAGTTAATTGGACCATAGCTACATCAGTGGATTGCTGCTACTCCATTTTTTGGACTATTTGGGTAATAAAGCCTAATGGCATAATGGAAGTATGCTTTCCTTGAAACATATTAAGTTCTCATTGACAAACTTTAGAATGAAAATGTGAGTGTTAAACTCCATTCCTTTGTAGTAGACATTTGCAGTTACTTTTACATTATTTTATAATGTTGACAATTTTATGCTAGATATTCAGAATTCATTGAAATAATAGAGCATTGTTCATAAGACACATTTGCCTATGTGTTAGATAATGAAATATGATAATATGCTTTGCAAGGCTGCAATATAATAAAAGAGTTCAAATTTGCCATATAAATGTAAAGGAGTAAATAAAATCACTGCAGATGATGCACATTTTGTTCCCAGTGCACATTATAGACCATAAGCAAAAGTGCTCATGGTGAAAGTTTTGAAAAGTGTCCAACTGACTTATGAAGTTTTACTGGCTTTTAAAACAGGTCTCAGGAGACTTGTGATGGGTCTTAAATTTAGAATTTAGATATAAGTACACGTACCATGGACTATCAATATTTAACTATCAAAATTGTTGGCTAACCAGGTGTTACTAAAAAGAAAAGCCCTCCTTTCTGCTATTGTGGCCATCTGATAGTTTTCTGTGTGGTAAATCTTGAGGGTAAAAGGCTGAAATCATGGCCTTGTTGAAGTTAATGACATCTTTCTAACTTAGATCAAGGTGTAATACAAGTCCAACTTGAACTGCAATTTAAATTAGAACAGCTGGTGTCAAAATAAATAATTAAATGTACTTGAAAACAAAACAACCCTGAAACTAGCAGGTGTAAGCTGTCAGGAACTGGCCACAGTGGCTGCAGTAAAGAACTGAGTGGAAATCAGTGTTTGGAGTGACTTCAAGTCCGTGAGCCCCCATGGCACCAAGAATGTGTAGGGCATTATGGGCAGTTGTGTTTCCTAACTCTGGGGAAGTGCAGGCTGAGTACTGGATCCTGAAGAGAAAGAGAGAGGGGCTTTTGGACTCAAATTGCCTTCATCCTGTGAGTGTTAGCTCAAGGAATTTATTAGAGGGAGTAATCCCTTAAGTATTTTAGTTATGCTTTAGACAGACCCATTTGCCTATGTATTGTTATCTTCTTTTTCCCCTCCTATTTTAACATTCACAAAGTACTTTCTTGTTTTTCTGTATGGCACTGAGTAACATGCCACTTACTCAAATTCCAGAGATGGTTCAGTTGTAATGCATGCCAATTCTATAGACCTGTGAGTGTAGATGAAAGACATAAAAGTTGATGTTTATTTTTAAGTTAATCTTTCTTGCTGTCTGTGTGTAATTCTTGGACCAACTGCATGGAAATGCTTCAATGGCAAGGGATACTCTTTCATCAAATTTTGGACCATATTCAGTAAAAGCAGAGCAGAGCTGTTCTGTGATGAAGTGAAGATGTCCACCACCTTTTTCTCATGAGTAGTGAAAATGTCAGAATCCTTTAGAATCCCTGAGCTGCTGAGTAAACACAAGTTCTTGACAAAGAACCAGACATTTAAAGGTGGTGTGGCCTTTGGGCTTCCCTGAGTAATTGAGTGCTGGTTGCTTGAACCTCTCACTTAATCAGCCACGTGTCTCTGAAAGCCTGAGAAGCATTGACTAAATTTACCTGATTTTTATGTACATTGGGCAGAAGAAAACACCACGGGCTGCTGTGTTTGAAGTGGGAGAATCCTCATAAAGGGAGTAACACGCTCTTGGTGCCTGCCACTGCCCTTGTGGTCTGCTGCATTCTGAACAGATGGTTCATAGCATTGGGTACACATAAATATCACTTTCTTCCTAAAGTCCACAATAAGGTAGACCTGGAGTGAAGTGGGATGGGAGATTTGGGTAACTGTTTTTGCTCAGAGTGATAGCCAGGAATGTTTCTGTTACATTTTTAATACATTCATCAGAAGCTTTGATGTTGAATAGTGGAATGGATTTTAAAAAACTCATGCCTAGGTGTTTGAGCATTCACAATTCTTTTTCATTTCTAAGAACTGCATACGTTGAGTGACCTCATGCAGAACTGATCAGAAATGAAGATTAACTAGATTTTTAACATAAAAGCGAACTAAAATTGAGACTAATGTAGAAAGTTTGGATTTATAAACTGTATCTCCTGTAAGCTGTGTGGTTAGAAAGAAGGATTAAGTAGCTATTTGATTAGGTTTCTGATGGCATGTTGCTTGTTGCTCTCATCAGAATTGTGATATATTCGTCTTCTTTGCTTCATCTTGAATGAGAATGCTCTACAAAACTTGTGGTTCTTATTGTCCTATTTTAAGCCTGTAAATTATGACAAAGAGTTTGATTTGGGTGCTCTAATTGTGTTCCTGTTTTGTTCTAGTGACATAATAGAAGCAGATGTTGGGTTAAATGTAACTTTTCCCTTTTAGTTCAAGGTTTTCTCTGTGCCTGCTCATCACAGGGGGTGTAGCAAATAACTCTTCTGTAGCTGGAATTTGATTAATATGGTGGTCATGCCCACTCGTTCCCCTGCTTGAATGGATGTGCTGTCATTATAAAAGGAAATATAAATGGCATTGATCACAGCTGAAAACGTGGCTCCTCCTGGTGCTGCTCTGAATGGCAGTTGTAGAATGCTGTCTGTGGGGAAAGCTGCTGATTCTTGATTCATAAAGCTATTTTTCTTTGTTAGAGATAAGAAGAACTCAAAGTGGAAATGGAACTAGTGCTAGAAAATGCCAAGGGAGTTTCTTGGTTCAGCTATTGGGAAGCTGACAGTTAAATATACTCTTGTCCTTTTCACTAAGTGTTATTATTACCTCTCTGTGCTCTGATGATTTCTGGAGTTACCAATGTGCTGCTGGGGTTGAAGCTGAGAACTATTATAAATTCTTATTCCAAAATACAATTTAATTTATTCATCAGAACAGATATTTCTTACTCATTCTGCCACAACTGTTGAGGGTTTGTGCAAAGCTTTGTTGCTTTGATTTTATAAATGATAAATAAAGAGGATATTAGTTAACTTTGGGTTTAGATAATAGGACTTTAAAGCTGCTTTTCATTCCTGAGTGATTGCATTTACCTTTTTCATTAAAAATTTGGCTTTGATATTACAAGAAACAGTTCTATTCCTGTAAGATACCTTACTCTTTTTTCCATTGTCCTGTTAAGACTCTATCAGCCTGGCAGTTTCCTAGGATCTAGGGATGCAGGTAAGAAATAAGAGAAGAAATATCACTGTTCTGTCAAGCATGACATACCTCAAACTTATTTGACTGAGACCTGTGATGCATTAAATTCCTCCAGAAGTTTCTCACTTAATAAACTTTAAACCTAATTTTGATTTTGTTCATGGCCTGTGTGAACAGACCTTTGTATCCTGATTTTTCCTCCTGTGAGTTTGCACTTCTCCATTCTGAAACAGAAGGATTGAATGTGATTTGTTTCATGGGGATGTTTTATGCTTGCAAGAGATGAACAGATGTTTAGAAAACAAAGCTACTAGTCACTAGTTTTGTTACAGCTACCCTAGTAATCAATTGTATGAATTTTACAGCAGAGCTGCATTGGAGTGAATGTTTCAGAGGCATTTCAATCAAAAGCTCTGCCATTCTGAGCTTGAAACATAGGCTTAGATTTATTTTTCTAGCAGTGCAATCCTCAAAGATTATACTTCATGCACCATTTTCAGGCATGTCAACATCCCTTACAAAATACGAAGATGAGCGTTATTTCACGGAGGTGGCACAAAGTAATACAATAAAATGGATTTATTTCATCTTAATTTATTAAAAATGTGCATAGACTGAACTGAAGTAAAATCTGTGAGATGAAATATCTTGTTCACATGAATACATTGGGGGGAAAAAAGTCAGCACTGTTTTAACTTTGAAAAGAGAAGGGGAATATGTGACCTGTTTTTACTGGCATGGTTGGATATTCTTCTAGTGATACCTTTCACACTGTTTGCATAGAGATTAAACTTTCCAGTGACCAAAAGTACACATCCACTGTAATCTGAGCTGTCCTGTAAGCCCTGCTTGGCAGTGTTCTTCAGGGGCTGTTATAAGTCAGGACTTCTGCTTCTTTCCCTGGCTGTGCTGCTGGTTTGAGGCAGCACACAGTGACATTAAGATACAACCTCTAATAATTAAGATTAAAGACAAAGCTTTCTCTTTAATATCACTAGCATTAAGCACAGTTCTGAGTATAGGCTGGATTGACTCAGTAGAACTAAATATATCTGAGCTATGATTAATCTATGCTTAAAAACTAAGCAGTCTGACAGCACAGTAAGGCTTAAGTAGATAAAAAGCATAGGTGTAGCATAACTTCTTTGTTCTGGGTAGTAACTTCTTACACAGGCTGGGCTGTGCTCCCTAGAGTGCACCTGGCCAGATCTTAGATCTGATTTTCTCTAGAGCTGGTTCTCTGCCTTCACTTTGATAGGTGCTTAGTTTGTGCTTTAGCAAATGCATCATCCCTCCATCTCCCCACTTAGAGCTTTTCCATCTTTCCTATTTCAGCATCTAGGTGAATTAAAAGCTGGGCTGTTCAAATGATTGCTTTGCCAGCCAACTTTTGGAATGCCATCTCTTTTTTTTTAATTGAAAGTTTATACTACTATTCTGAGAAAGATATCACTGATATTTTTAGCTGTCATGATACTAAATTTGGAAAAACAGAAAAAAAAACCCTCAATGTAACCAAATTTTTTTGCATTGCAAGAATTTGGTTACAAGTAAGTAACTGTGGTGACATCCCAAGGTTGGGAGGGGAAGCCTTGATGCTTTATGTTTTGTATTAACAATAGTATTTAAGCACTGCTTTTCCTAGATGAGAGCAGCACTGATGTTTTTCAGATAATAGCTTTGGATTTGTGTTTGTCAGGGTTAGGCTGAAAAGCTTCAGTGGCCACAGAAGCAAATATAAACTGTTTATTTCTATCAGAGGTAAGCATAGACTTTGGCTCTGCCTCTGTCAGCCTGATCTTCCTGAGGAATGTCATCAGTCTCCAGAGGCTTTTATGGATCTGAAGTTACTTGAATTGTTCTTGAGTGCATTAAAGGGACATTAAGAGACAAGAGCTTTAGGTGTGTGGTTTATCTGCTTGCAGTGATACCAGGGTGAGTTGCTGTTTGTTACTTGCAGGCTACAAGGGCTCAGCTGATGTGTAAGTGGGAATGGCACTGAAATAAACCTGGGATTAACAAGGGGGAAAAAAAGAGGCAAAATTATAGAATCAGAGTGTTAAAGGTTGAAAGAGACCTTAGAGATCACCTATCCTCAGCCCCCTGCCACAACAAGGGAGACCTCTCCCCCTAGACCAGGTTTCTCAGAGCTCCAGTTCTTACCTGGCCTTGGGCACATCCAGGGATGGGGCAGCCACAGCTTCTCTGAGGGGTGAGCACAGGGTGAGATCTGCATCAGTGCAGGTGACCAACTGCAAGAACCACAACCAAAAAGGATGTAACAGTTGAGGGCACAATTTGGATTGTACTAAGAGTCATATCATCAAACCTCTCTAGCCTTAGGATGACTGCTAGACAAGGTGTGAATTTAAGTATGTATAATCACACCCAAATTTGAAAAGAAACTTTAAAAATTTCCACTACAAATGCTGTGCTCAGTGTCCTAAATAATAATGGGTGGCACCAGGATGAGATTACCTTGCTTCATTTGAAATAAGCACAGAGAGGTCAGCAAGGTTTTTAGTGCTGTGATTGAAAGGCAGGATTGAATGTTTATGAATGAAGACAAATAATCAGTAATTTGTTCTGAACTTAGCTTCATGGCTTCTGAATGTAATTTTTCTTTTTGATGGTTCTGTAGCCTTGTGCATCTGGTAAGGTGTTGATGGGGAAACATGAAGCATAGGGAAAAATTATAAAGTAGTTAGGAAAATGTTCCCTCTTGAGCCCTGTGTTTTTTGGAGTGGGCTTATCTTCAGGCAGCCATATAGAGGATACTCTTGAGATACCTTGGATCAGTGATGTGTATAAAAATCAGGTCTGATGTGAAAAAGGGTGTTAAAATAATGACATTGTGGCAGGCTGAGGAAAGAGGAGCTGGGCATGGCCTTGTTTGTGAGAAGTTACAAAATTCCAGTTGGGATACAACACGTGAGTTGGCTGCTACTTGAGCAGCAAGGAATTCTGTGGTTATCCTGGATGTATGAGGTGGTTCAGCTGGGAGGATTGAGCCCTGGAAGGATGCTTGCAGTGTTTTGTAAGGATTGTAAAGCCCTGTGCCCTGCTTGGACAGGGAGAAAGAGACATTCAATGCCCAGTTACACATCCTTTGTAGCACAAAGATGCATTGATGTGGGTAAAGTTGCTTTGATGGTTTAAAGTGTTTAAGACCCCTCTCTGTCCTGGGCTCAGGGAGTTCTGTGGGGTTGGGTGGTCACCTTGTGGAATAGGAATGGGAAATGGTCAGGGAGTTTAAAGCCAGTGATTTGCACAATTTGAGCTTCCCTTGCTCCTGGGGATTGTTCTGAGATGAGGTTACAGAAATTTAACTGGAAACAAAACCAGAAAAAAAGCTGTGCTATTATGGACTTGCTGACCTGGAAGCAGGGGAATACCTGAAAATACCAGGAAATAGTGTAAAACCACCCAGAATTTCTCATCAGGTGCTCTTGATCTGGGTGATTTCTCAAGAGGAATATATACTTTTGGCCAAATAGCCTGCTAAATCTGGAAAGATGCAAATGCCTCTTGCTGCTTGGTCTATTAATTTGCTGCATGAGAGCAAATGAGTAGATTATTCTGTCCTCTATGCATGAATTAACCTGTGAGGGGATAGTATAGATGATTGGTTTTAACCTGTTAGTGTCTGAAAGGTATTCAGAACAAGTCCTGGATTTTCTGTCATCTTCTTTCATATTTTTATGTCCTAAAGACTCATTGGTGTTCAAACAAGAAGTCTGTATATTGCTTTTTATTCTGAGTGTTTAATTTGAGATTTTATTGTATACATATGGCCAATATAGTAATGTAGTAACATAATTTAAGAAGCAGTTCAATTTGTATTTTATGAACATGAAAATTTATAGAATTTTACGAAAATGAAAAAAAAAATGCACCATTTTGGAACTTCTGTAGGTATCAACTTGGTGTTCCTTCAAAATAACAAATTTGTTATTTAGTATTTAAAATAGGAAAAGCTTAAAAAGACATGAGTTCATATTTTAATTGGGCATGCTAAAATCATTTACCTCAACAACAAAAGCCATACACTTTCAGAAGAGATTAATAACTTTGTCACTGTTAGTGTGTCTTTCTGCGTGGATATTTCTGCATTGGCTTCAATCTTGGGTTCAGCTGACCTTAGAAAAATATGTTTCAATAATCAAAAATGTCATTTTGCTTTGAGCAGGCTCTTGAACTCTTTTCCCCCCTCTTTACACCAGAAACAGATAATGTTACAGTAAGAATATATTGTAGAAACAAGGAAATCTCTTAAGCTTGCTTCAGTTTTAATCTGGAGTGGAATAGAAAAATCATAACTGGGTATGAGCAGTCATTGGCAAAAACTTCTATTAGTTTCAGGGATTGTGTTTTTCTGTTGTCACTGAACTGCAGGGACACTGGTTTAATGTGATGTATAGTGCAAACAAAATTGTAGAGCTGCAGAGGGATGTTGGTTGCATAAATTCTTCTCTGATGTGTCTTGTGCACCCCATTTGGTGGTAGCAGCTATGGAAAAAATAGTTAATTTCCCAAGAGAAGGCAAACTATACATGGTCAGTGACTAAAATATTTAATAGGAAAGTAGAATAACGTGGAATCCACAGGCTATAGTGCTGCCCATTTTGTCACAGTCTTGACTCAACCTGGCTTTTTATTTTGTATAACACAATAACCAGTGGAATGTAATTAGAAATCCTCTTACCTAGTAACTGAAATATCTTTTAGAGGAAAATATAACACAGCTGAAAAAAAAATTATTTTTAATGCTGATTATCAAATAGTTTATGTTGATATTGTGCTTTGTCTTACCCTTAGGATAGCCTCATTTGTTTTCAGACCTGTTCAAGTATCAATTATGTTGAAAGTGGACAGAATTTCAATGTTTGCCATCTCATACCTCATGTTTACCATGCTCATGTATAGAAATAAAAGCTGTGTTTGTGTTTACTTGAGGATACAGATATAGATGTATGTGAAAATAACACATGCTCTTTGATGTTGCTACTATCTTAAAAGTCATACTGAGACCCCTGAAAATTTGGACAAAAATACATTTTTGCAGTTCTTTTAAGTTCAGGACTCATAGGTGTGATGGTAAGGAGCTCTGAAATTGAGTATATTGAGTGTTGGGTTAATTTTATAGGTGACTTTCTCATTTGTGGTTTATTTAAGATACTGCTGACATTTGTGGTTTGCATTTCCCTCTTACAAAAGGGATTTTGTTTCAGCATGTCTTTAAAAAATGATTAAATGTTATCAGGTGTTGTAAGGGAGAGAGGGTGGGGTTTGATTGAACTTGGTTTGTCCCTAAACTGTGATTCTTTCCAACAATAACACAGAAGCTCTGGGGCTGCTCTGCTCTGTCAGCTTGTCATTCTGCAGGTTTTGTGCACCAGACTTGGTCCTTCATTGCAGTTCACAAAGCATTTATCATGCAGAGAGTGCTGCTGTAATTAAATTACACAAAACCAGCCAAACACAAAGTAGTAGGAGTTTTAATCAAAGGTGCATTTTGCCTACTAATAAGACTGTTCAATCTCCTAATACAGCCTTATCTCCAACTGGCTTCCCTGGGTTTCTCCAGCTGCTTCTCAGACCTCATCCAGTGTTCTCTGTCAGTTTGTTCCCTGCTTCTAAGGATTGGGAGGGCACCTGATGTCCTTTAACTTTCACTCTGTCATCATCTTTGAGCATGACATGGTTCAGTTTCTGTGTACTGTAGACTGGGATGTCAGGAAAAGTGACAAAATGCAAACAGGAAACCTCCTTCCAAGTTCTGGGACCTGTGCAAGTATTACAGATTTCATGCCAGGAGTTCAGCAGTTCTACTGTTGCTAAAGTGGATGCTGTGTCTTGGGTGTTTGTTTCATTTTAACGTTTGCATCAAAGTTTTTTTCTTCTTTCTGTTTTCATTACCCTTTTTTTCTCTTCCTGTTGTACAGACTATTAATTTTTGTTTTACTTAAAATTATAATCTTAATTTAGCATATTCAGTTTAATCAAGCATTCATGTCATGAATAGGTCTCAAAATGAATTTCTTTTCTGTTTTGGTACATGTAGAGGTGCATTTGGAATCTTGATTTCTCTGCAGCTGACTTTAAATTGAGACTATGAAAATGAGCAAGTTGTGGTTTTGCTATTTTTTTCCCCATAGGATTGCATTATCCAGAAAGTGAGGCTTTTCATGAAGAGGGGATAAAAAAAGGCATGAAATACTGGGAAATTAATCATATATTTGTAATATTTGTCAGTGCTGGGTGTTTCATTGTATATGATTGGGCTGACACTTTACCATATAATTATAGTCTTGCTTTGCTTGTTTTGCTTTTCACATTTATTCTGAGTTTTACAAGGAGTTACTTTTTCTTAATTCCTGCTAAGGATAGTCAGATGGCACCTAGCACTTTTCTGTTGGTATTTGTTTTGAATATTTAGTTTTCCTCTGAGAGTAGGGACAATGTCCACCCTGCAGTGTAGTTTCCTTAGCTTGTCTGGGTGTGTGCCTGTTAAATACAACGTGAATGACACCAGCAATATTTGCTTGTTCTTGGGTTGTGGCTTCTCTGCCAGTTTCTCTTCTGCTTTCAGGGCCATTGCCACATGATGGGGTCTGGGGTAGATTGGTTGTTTTTTTTCAGCTGAGGTTGTGATGGCTCCCCCAAAAACTATGTAGGAAATGGACCTGCCTTTGAATGAACATTCTGATTTCTGGAAAAAGGCATATTCTTGGTTCCAATGAATGGTTATTGGACCATTTTCCTCAGTGAGTTGCTCTACCCTCCATTGGCAGCAATCCCAACTTGACATCAATCATCTTTGCATTACATCAGTTTTGCTGTTTGTGCAGTGTACAAATTATTGTCCTTTACTATCAAACAGTATCTTACCTAAAGTCTTTATCACAACAAATATACATAAGCAAATCTTACCTGGTTTGAAGTTTAGCTTCTTTCTGTACCTTTTACATTACCCTAGGTTATTTTTAGACTACCAGCTCATACTCCACACTTACCTAATTTTTGTAGGATTCCTCCCAAGACTTCATGATAATGAAAGAACTTTTAGTGGTGGGTGACCTTCTTTAGCAGTAATTTCTTCCCTTGGGCATTGAAATCGATTTTCCTCATCCTGGTAGGAAAGGAGTCAAAGTCTGTCCCTTGCCCTGCCTGTCCCATGAGCTTTTGGAGGTATCACAAACAAATCATCTGAAATCTGCAGCTTGTAGGGAACTCACTGTGGCAGCATCAGGGAGAGGAGAAGGTTTTCAGGCAGTTTCCCTCTGTGTTGTGATATAGTTTTGTTCAGAAAGAGCATTTATTGTGAGTTAGATTCTCAAAGGTGGTTTGTGTGGAGATGGGGGTAGTAAAGGCAAGATGACTTTGTACCTGTGAAGCCAGCAGCATCCTGTGCCACATGCCAGGATTCACCAAGCTGGGTCTCTGCCCACAGCCTGAGAGGGTGAGCCCTGGGTTATTGTCTGCTCAGAGATAGAAAATTCTAGCCTCTGTGTCTATTTTTATATATATATATCTAAAGTGAGAGGTTTATGGGTAACATACACCCTCTCTGCCTGCATGCATGCAGTCCTTTTAGGGTAATATTACATTCAGTAAATTCAAGTTCTCCAGGGAGTGCCTGCTGTAAGAAAGCCTGCAGTGATACCAGCACACAGCCTGACAATGGCAAAGCTCCTTGAGTGAACTCTGCTCCAAACAGAGTTCAGTGTGTGCTGCTCTGGTGCATGTATGGGTGAAAAGAGGTGCAAGCCTGGAAGTTGTTCTGCCCAGAAATTTGTTCCTGCTAAAGCTGAGGAGTGTTCAGTATCTTTGATATACAATGTGAAGAAAATGAGACATGTTATTATCTACTTTATTGATAAAATACATGCTTGTATTTTGCAAAAAGCTTCTGAGGATTTACCAAATCAAATAAAATATTACAAGGGAGCAGGCCAGTGTGTTTGACTGGAGAAACTTTCATTTTGTTTGATTTTTGCATGTACAAAAGGTAAGGGGAAGGGACAGTAAACAAAATTTGGTACTTTAGAAGATATCAAGGGGAAGTATTCATCATTTAGTGGATTGTTTCTTTGAGGTTTGTCATTGTGAAATCTCAATTCTCCAGAAACTTCACCTGGCCATGGACACAGGGAGAATCAGTGAAATTGTTTGTACATAGGGGTGAATGTTATCCCTGAGTCCTGCACTCCCCTCTGCTTCCCTCAGTAACACCAGCTTGAGCAGAGTTTGTGTGTGAGAAATCACTCCTTGGGTAGCAGAATGACTATGGATAGGCCAGCTTGTAAGTAATAGTCACAGCTCTCTTTAAATTATGTGCATAATAGTTAGAAAAATGAATATAAAATAAGCAGTGAACAATCCCCTTAATTCTAACCAGCAAAACTGAAAATATTTCAAAGGGAATAGTTCTATTCAGCACAAATAAACATATATTGGTGAAATGTGTGTTTCCATTTAATCTCTGTATTGATCAGAAGACAATTGATCAGCCAATATCCTGAAAACATTGAGAAGAAAAACAACAGGGAAAACACAAACTACTCTTCTGGCATAAATTAGCAAAAGAATGTGATATAAATGTGATGTACATATATATTTCTGTAATAAAGATATGCCAGTGTAAGAAATGAATTATTTGTGCAGGCAAAACTCCTGCTAACAGGCAGTTAATGGAAAAGAAGGATAACAGAAGTGAGTTGGCAAACTAAATGGGTGAATAACCTGTGTATAAGGTTTCATGATAAACGAATCTAAACAGCAGTCATTAAGTATAATTTTAACAAGATCTCAAGAACAACAGTATAAGCAATTGAAGAGGCAACAACCCATGGTGGGACTGTAGCATGGTTTTTCCTTCAGTGCTCCTGGTAACACACTAATTGTAATTGTCAGTAACAACGTCCTGGGTGAGCAGGAGAGTTTCACCATCCTCTTTACAAGAATGTGTTGTGAAAGGGCAGCTATAGACAACTCCACAAAGGAGAGGGGAAGGAGGGGGAGGCAGGAAAAACTGCTGAAACAGATGGCAAAAGAACTTCAGACAACTCCACACAACTGAAATAATAGTTATAACATTAAGAGCCTTCTAGTCAGAAGGCACAGAAATAGTATCAAAAACAATATATGTATTTCCTTTTGACAGCACAGAATTTTAAACTGAATTTTCCCCATGGCAGAAGGTGGAGTGTGGATGATCTCTCAAGTCCCTTCCAACTCAAGCTATTCTATTATTATTATTATTAACATTCTTCAATCCCATGCTTGACTTTTGAAGTTGATTTTTACTGGACAACATTAAAACACCCTTTCTGTATAGACATGCTGAGTTACTTACAGGGGTTGTTCTTTTATGAAGCTGCTGACCCACGTTTCTGCTAAAGGGGAAGTAACTAAAATGTTGTCTTTTGAAGGACAGGGCTTTATAGTACCCATGAAAATGTGGTAAAATCTGTCATCCATGGGAGAAAGGATATTTAAGGAGAAGAGAAAGGTAGCAAACAAATTTAGTCAATTGGACAGTGTATTTTAAAAGTGATGCATTGTATTGAAAACTTGGAAAGCTTCTTTAAAAACCATGCTGTACTTGTATTTTTAGGGGCTCAAAGCCCTGGGGAAGGGGATTTCATACAAATTTGCATGAGTTTGGAAAAAAAGGCAGCAAAATAGCATTAATAAGGCACTTAGCTTATGTTATTCAAGGTTCCTGGTGCAATGAGACACTGGTCCTGTGAATTCTGAAAGAAAGGATATTCAATGAGTTTGGGAAAGAGTATAAAATGAGAGGAATATGGGATGAAAACTTTTCTGTTGGTTAGAATTACAGGAACCCATGTCAGAAGTCATGTGGGATTGTTAGTAAATGTTTTAGATGTGCAGGTGGGTAACAAGAAGACTTAGAGTTGTTACTCTAAATTTACAAGAAATGTTTGATATCATTCCTCATTGGAAGATAACAAAATACTTAGGAGAAGGTTTTTTTTTTTTTTAATATTACATTATGACATATTAAGAACTTTTATAAACATGAAATGATTTGTAAAGGTAAGTACTAGGGAAAGAATATTTGGCTAAATTGACCACTGAAGTCAATTAGCACCTTTATATTGCTTCTGCTATCACCTTTATGTTTACTGTCTGTGGAAGCTCTTTCACACTCTCCCTTCTTTTGATTTTTCTGTAACAACTCAGGACAAGCCAATCTTTTTGTAAGTGCTTGAAAGGGAATTGTAATGGAGAGAGCCCTGCACAAAAGATATGAAGCTAAAGCAAAATGTTGAGTTTTGCTTAGTTGCTCTTTTTTAGTTTCCTTTTTTCTTCTAATGAATATTCTTAGTGAGAAGAAATAGTATCTCCTAGAACTGTGCATGAGACTTCATCCTTTCAGCTGAAGAAGGAATTAAATAAAGGAAGCCTTTCTGAAGGACCCTATGCTACTTATTTAGGTCATTTTAAACGTCAATATGAGTAAATGGGAGGTTATACATCATCCTTTCACTTTAAATTTACAGGCTGCAATGTGTAAATTTTTCCTTATGAGCTTCTTATAGCAGAGATTTAGGTTTTTTGTCTTATAAAAATTGAGTGTCCCAATGTCTCTGTGAAATAACAAAAAACAAATGAGTGTTTGTTTTGAAACCTAGAAAATAGGTTACAAAAGGAAGAAAAGATTGGATTATGATCCAAACATATTTTTCCTAACATGGTGGAAAAAACTACTGGGTCTCTGAATCTCATTTGGCCTCTATGTTGAAGGAAACAATGCCTGATTTCCTCAAATCTCACCTTTGTACCTCAAGTTTGAAATTAAATGTGGAGAGTGTAAATCCAAGGCAAACCATTTCAGCCTATCAGTATTTATAACCATATTCTGTTTATCGCAAGGAAATAGTTTTAAGATTTTTAAAATTATTAGCATCTGTAAAGAACTGTACAGTTCTCCAGATCTACACAAGTCTCAATAAGTCTCTGTAGATCTTCACAGTTCTGGAGGTGTGCTCTTATAATGGAAGTAACTGAATGAAGCTTTTAAATCTCTGATTTAACCCATCAGGTTAGGTTATTGAATAATTCCTGTGGTCTCATGCCTCTAGAATTACACACAAGTTACAACCTTACAAGAAAGTTGTAATTTCTTGCAAATTCCATGGGTTTCTCCCTCCACCTCCAACCCCTTTCCCTATTTCTCTTTTTTGCATCAGAATTAGAGGTAGAAGAATATAAGTTAGATGTAGGTTAGAAGTTGTTTTTGTGTGCTGGAAATGCCAGACCAAGTGAAAAGTAAGAATGATGAATAAATTCATTTCAGCTGAGATGGCAAGGTGAGGCTCACAGTCTGCAGGGCAGTGTGCATTGGTGTGCTGTCTGTGCTGTGTTCTTGGAAATTCCAACCCCAGCCCTTAGGATGGCAGCAGCATGGCTATTGCCACTATATGGTGTAAGTAACTAGGGTAAAAAGGTTTTCATTTTTGTGGTTTAAAACTTGCCTGAAGTCTCACTAGATGAGTTAACTAGCTTTTTTGGAACATTTCACATGGAAAAGTTATGATGCAGATAATGCTGTGGGAATTTGCTTCCAAAAGCATGAAGCAGAGGGGAAAACAACATATACAAACCCTTCCTGGAACCTCCTCCTGCAGAAAATACATGCATTTAGCTTTTGCTTAGCTTTTTAGATGTTCAATTACTTCCCCTGCAAAAGACATTTTCAAAATATAGTAACCTATAAAGAAATGATCTTGCAAGTTACTTGCTTGTTTTATGCAAAAACATGCTGTTTGTGTTTAAATGACAGTAACCAATAATTGAATATCTGTAAACACTATCAACAGAGAACTTAAATAGTATCCTTGGAGTAGGCTAAAATTAGTTTTCATTACAACCTATTTGTAAATCATTTGAACCAAATATCTCAAGCTGAAAATGCAAATGTGTTTTTGTTTTTGCTGGAGAGATGAGGTCAGCAGAAGTGTGCAACAAATATGATTACTTGGGTGGAGGTGACATGATTTACTTAAATCAGGCAATTTCCCCATTAAAGCATTGAAGCCTCAACTCATAAAGAGACTGCTTAGCAGATGTACTATAATGTCTTCTAGCATTTGTTATATTAGGTGATTTGAAAGAAAAGAACAATTATAAGAATGGATGTATTTCTATGTTGAGTGGGGAAAAAAATACAGTTTTTACAGCAGGGGTTGGCTAATTTTCAGCAGATAAAATAAGCCTGCTTCATAAAAGCTTCTTTATAAATATTGTACAATTAAATATGTATGTATATTTAGATTTATGGTACCAGGGTAGGACAATGCAAGGATGAATCATGTGAGTGGTTAGTTGTTTCTTACATTTCCCCACTTTCAATACAGAAACAATTTGCTCCATCCCTTTTTTTTCCCCCCCCAAAGGGAACAGCACAGAGGCTTTAAACCTCAGTACAGGTGGAGCTTGGGTTTGGTTTTTTTTGTGTGTTTTTTTTGGGGTTTTTTTTTTTTTTTTTCTCCTTTTTTTTCTTCCCTTATTGTGCCACTTAAAATTAGGAAGGAATATTAAATTGGCAAAATTTTATACTGCTGCTCTTGCTTCTCTCCAGTGTTACGAGCTGAGCCAGAGGCCACACCATAAAATGTGATTGATTAGCAAGGACTGTATTTACAGGAAGAGATGCCCTATTTTCTGTGCATTCTGTGGGCTGAGAGAGACTGAAAGAAGGAGATTCAGGCTGAGCCCACTGGGGCACGTGCTTGCCTTGGGGGAGGTTGCCCAGAGATGTTTTTCAGGGGCTGTGTTGCTGTTGTGGTTGAAGCATCTTTTTGTTCCTGAGCATTTGTGTCTGCAGTTGGGGTCTCAGCTGCTGCAGGTTCCAGCCCAGGCCTTTGGTCTGATCTAGAAAAATTATTGTGTATATCTTGCTCTGCTGAGGCAGGTGAGATTTGGTAGAGAGGTGAATTTTCCAATGAGGCCAATAATGGTTTGTTTTATAGCGTGCTTTCTGATCATTCCTGTGCTTCCCACATTTACAGTGTATCTGCTCCTCTATTTGCTATGGTATATGGATGCATTTGATCCAACTAAAAACTGGGACAGTGGATCATGACTTCAGTAAAAGTTTGTAGGAAATTCAAATGGTAAATACTTTTGCTCTGCCCCACTATTTTAGAAATTGCTATGCATTTTTTTTTAGGTGAAGCAAAATCACCCACCCCCATATACTTAGTTTTGGGGACTGTGGCTCTGAAAGAAGATTGAAGTTGGAAATTCTCTCTGAGATTAGAAGTTCTGATCTCCTGAGCCAGCTGTAAGAGCTGAGTATAATGCTCAAGGCTAAAAAATACTTAGTAAAAACCTAATTTTAATGTAATTAAGAGTTCATTTCAGGGCTTTATCTGGGCATTATTTTGCAATAGAGAGTGGTAAAAAGATGAAAATCTCAAATTGATAAAAGTTCATTTTGGTTTTCATGTCACTGAGGTATTCCCTTCAAAGGGACCATGAAAATATGCATTAGTTGCACATAAGTGGGTCTTGATCTCAGTCCATGCTGCTTTGATTAGAGCTGGTGTAATTCCATGGTGCTTTTTTTAGAGGAACAGAGAGGTTGCTGCAGAGGAAGGGCAGGTGCAGTTGCAGCAGACACATTTGAGAAGAGGTTGAAGGTTTTGATTGTCTGCAATGAGGCAACTTTGCATCCCTTTAAACCTTCAGCTTTTACCCCAAACCTCAGGCACCTCTCCCAGCACTGGGGGCTCTGAGCAGCCCCTCCAAAAGAAGCAGTGTTGATCTTAGTCTGACATCTCCTCTCTGATACCACATCTTATTGCATCTAAAAGGTATCTGAAAAGGTATTACCCATTTAAGTTTGCTTTTTCAAAATAGTGCAAGGAATCTGGCAGATTTAATAATCTCTAGTTTAAGAGAGATTATTACATTTACAAGTGGCTTTTGATTTTGGGTGTAAGGGAAAATAACTAGTTAATTCTGACAGAGAATGTCTCAGTATTGAAGAACGACATGTAAGATCTCAGAATTCAAATTCAACATAATTCAAAGCAACCTTTTAAATTAAGCGAGCACTAATCAAAGAATCTAAATATTTGACTATCTCTGGAAGGGACAGTATATAAAAACAGTGCAGAGCAACTTTTTGTTATGTCAGTTATAAAACCATAAAGGCAGAGAAGGAATAAATACACTGAAAGCACTGATTAATCCCCCTGTGTTGCAGTGCCACTTCATACTGTTGTAATGTGGACCCTTTCCTCTGATATTACTCAAGAAATACAAACAAGAAGCATTTATTATCTCCCAAGTAGTGTGTGCTATAGAGTGCTGAATAAGGAAGTGAGGTATTGCAGCTGTTATCTTCTGAACTAACTGCTACTGCGTGTTCCATGACCAGCCCTGGCAGGGTTTTTGTTCCCATGAATGAATAGGCTATAAATCTGTCGGGGCTGACACTAGCAGCACTGCTGGAGAGTGTAAAGGGAAAATTTGCAGAGGAATCTCGTGGTCTTTGCTTGCCTGGAAAATGAGTTCAATAAAATGGAGGTGATCAGTGCTTATTTATAGGCCAAGCTGATACATCCAGCATTGACTGTCAGGGTTTAACTTAGTGTTTCCTCATTTATGCTCACTCTGTAAAGCAAAACATGGCACTGTAAAAAGCTTATATAATGCTGTTATACTGGGCTAGTCACTATTGTTGAAAATAGATAAAGCAAAATAAAGGGAGGAAAAGATAAAGGCCCAGATAAAATGCATAGGAAGGCAATGGAAGAGGCTGGCCAATGCCAACACCCTGAGAAGGGATGGGGAGCTGCTCAGAATCATTCTGCTTGAAGCCTAGATTGGAGGTGCTTGGCAATTACTGCTGTGTAGGAACAGCAGATAGATCCTCAGAACTCTGCTCTAGAAATTTAGCTTGGGGATTTTATTCTATTCTATTCTCCTCAAAGGACTGAGGAGCTGTCCTTATTTTATGTAGAGCTCGTTCTAACACTAAATCCTAAGGTACTCTGGAACTGTATCTTACTGTGTATTCTGTTTTATTTGGGGGGCTTGTATATGGATTAGTGCCATGCAAAAGCATTTAAGTACGACAAATCTTAAATTGTAATACACTGAAAAAAAGTTTTTAAAATCTTTTAAAGCAGGTGTTAACAAAAATCAAGTTCAAACCTCACCCAGAGCACAGCACAGCATAGCAACTGTACTTGAACAGGGACTGGCTGAGTAAGTTTCACCTGGAAATGATAAGATCTTTTATGACCAGCTCACCTGATGGGATGTAGGAATGGCTCCAGGTAGCCAGTTTGTAAAATTTGCTTTGCTGGGTTAGGATAGCCATGGGCTTGGAGCCAGACCATGGTCACAGACATTCTTTGACCAGAAGTGCAAAGAATATAAAAATTAAGGTCACTGGAAAACTGCAGTGAAAGACAATTTTTTGTCTCTCTCCTAATAATTTATCAATTGCTTTAAGCTTACTGCCTTATAGCTATACTTCTCACTGTGTTCAAAGGAGTTGAAGTAAATCTACATGCTCATATTCTTTTCTTTGTGCCTTAATAATGCACTGAAGATTTGTAAACTGGACTCTCTTGCTTTCTTTGATAGGAGTGACCTCTGCCTGAAAGCAGGGAAGAGGTGCAGTAACTCCTCTGGGCAAATGAAGTTAATGTATGACATAATGATGCACTGGGGACACGTGGTAGTGTTTTGAATAAGGACTTTAAAAATGAAATTAACAATATTGCAAGACTCTGAGACGCCCTTCTGTTAGTCTTTGGTCAGATCTATTTCTGCAGCCCTAGCTCAGTTCTAAATATGGTTGAAGGCCAGGTATGTCAGAACAGGAAATATTGTTTTCTTTCTGTCAGTGGAATTTTGACATGAAATGAGAAACAGAAGTCCAGCAAAATTTTTCATCTTTAATTTCTTTTTAAGATTTTTCTCTGTGTGTGTATTCAATTAAATGATCACTGTAAAAAGCCAGAATTGCAGTATGTTTCTTTAAACTTGCAAATCCTCTTAAGTGTAGGTCCAAGTTAAAAAACTGAACTGCCTTGCCTTGCATCTCTCTGTGGAAGCTAAAATATTTACTGACTTCTCTTTTCTTGTGCTCCAAAATTTCTTTCAGTATCTCAATTAGTGAAAACTTATCAGAAAGAAAAGTCCAATTTTCTTCTGTTATGAAATTGCTTATTACAGTAGTAATAGAATGTTTCAAAGACATTTTGGGCTTTTTCAACACACAGGCTTTGAAGAGAATTTCAAATAAGAATGCCAAATTAAGTGATAACACTCATTACTGGACTGTTTCACATATCATTCAGACCTACTCCAGGGACATTGCTTGAGTTATGTATAAAAATAATACTTGACCCTTAGTGACCTATTCCATTTCCAGTGTCTTGTATCCTGTGATTTAATGAATGAGCCTGTAAATTTTCTTGGTAAACATAAAAAAATAAAATCCCAACAACCCAAAACACAACTGTGTTGTTACATCTTTGTCATTCCAAGAAAACCTGGAATGTACGAACAGTTTCTGAAAAGGTCTTTCACTTATATGTTACTGAGTTAATAGAAATGCCTTCTTTTTGTAACAATAGCTAATGAACCATATAAACACTTTTCTAGTGTACAGTTGAAGAATGGCTGCATGCATTTTGTTAGCAGTGACCCTTCTGTTTCAGCTTTCAAAACAGGTATGAAATGTTTACAATATGGTTATTGGTTCATTAGAACAAGCGTTTTCCTTTCCCTGAAGTTAATAGCTCTTAGGTCTAAGTGGTTTTTTTTCTGAAATGTGTGTCTGGATTATCTTTCATTTTGCCATGTAGTTCTTGTTCACTGGGGTGGGGATATTTTCTCCATTAAAAAACCAGGATTCTGCAGAGCGAAGTCAGAGTAGGTTGGGGCACTCCCTCATTAGATTGAAAACCCACAGAGACAAATGCTGAACATGTGATTCTTTTCCATTTGTGCTTTTTTCAGTCAGGTTTTGGAGGAAGTGACTGAAGTCAATGTCCATGTACAGGAGATGAGTTTGTACTTCCTATGGTATAAATATGCCTAAGTTTAGAATGCACTTCTGGGCATTGGTATTAGTAAAAATGGAAGACCAATACTTTCAGAAACAAAAATGAAGTTGTCTCGAAGCTAGGAACTATTTTTACTTGTGAATAAGTATGTGTACATTTTTTATTATTTTCTTAGAATGTAGCTGCACTGTCTACAGGTGCTACATTAAAAATGACTGAAACTACTTTAGATCCAGAGTGTTGCAAGTGTAGAATATGGAATTAAAAGAAGCAGCAAGTCAGCTGCTTGTGTTGAGCAAAGCTTAAGAAGTGAGGAGGAAAAGAGACTTTTTTCTCAGTGTAACAGGAGTTGTGTGGTGATTATTAGTCACATCAGAGCATCAGAGCGGTACTCCTTAATTACCTACAGCTACAACTGCTTAATACAATAAATCACAGTGGAAAGCTGGTAGGTGCTAATGACAGGCACCTGCTGATGGAGCCTGCACTAATAAAGGTGTAGTTGCTTTTCTTTCAATGTCTGAGTGAATGAAGGAGGAGGAAGGGGAGGCAGAGGAGAGACCTCTGACAACAGGCAGGTATCAGGGCTCAGGATAAATCTCACTGGAAAATTTAGCCAGGGATTGTGGGGTTGGGTTTTTTTTTTTTATTTTTTTCATT